>BJKM01000115.1:0-132500 GCA_015082035.1 Chaenogobius annularis
TGGATCATAAACGACGCACTCGATGTTCTGATGTTCTGATGCAATATTATCATTTTTTGTCTATATTTTTCATACATTTACCGACTCTTTTTAAACAATCTTTTTCGCTGCATGATTTTGTTTTTTGTTGAACTTTCACCTTCTGCATAAAAAAACCCGCTAAAAACAAACAAAAACAACATAATCGTCAGTAAAAGTGTGAAATATGATGAAAAATGTCTCAAAATCACAACTCATATTTCTATTACACATTTTACAGAAAAAAAGGCTGTTTCCGAAAGTGCTGCAAATGAAATCTACAATTTAACAAATAAAATAAAGTAAAGCTGAATAAAAACAATAGAGTAAAAAAAAAAAATAATATAATAATATGCATAAATATCAGAAATAAAATCAATAAAAACGATGACTTGTTTTGGAGAAAATTTGAATATTGAGAATATTCTTTTCAAAATTAAATATTTAAAAAAAGGTTGAAAAATCAGCTGCTGCCGCGTTAATTAAAAAAAGAAAGCGATCGGTGAGAAAAGGTCGAACAAAAGGCCGCTTGGAGCGCTCTGAATGTAAAACCTGACATTTGCATCCGTTTCACAGGATTCACTGCTGCACGGCATCATGGGTAATAACGGACCTTTGTGTTCACTGCCTTTGATCAGAAACAACACGAGTGTCACTAATGCAACAGCCGCCGTTATTCAGCTTATGTCACGTTTAGGGAGCGTTCGTCAATTCTATACGTTCATTATTCTTATGTTTATTATGACTCGGCTTTTGAAATATGAATGAATGAATGACTGAAGAAAAGGCTAAATAAACACCTTTGTCATCAAGTTACAGTTTAAAAAATGTATTCAAACTCCCTAATTCTGCATTATTATTATAGTATACAATCGGCAATAAATAAATAATCAATATTTGGCTTCTTATTTAATCTAAGAAACATTGGTCAATCTCGTTCTGTTTCTTCGTCTTCATATTGTTTGATATCGTTCCACAGAAACCTTTCCTCGCACGAGCCAAGTCCAGTCGTTTCTGTAGCATCTGTGATTCACATGAAACAAAGACTGACACAAACCTCAAACATCGTCTTTGGCAGATAAACTAAAGTGAAAGATTGTTGTTTTCTATTTCTAGTATGCAACAAGATCGTGGCTCATTTGTGATTCTAATCCCTGAACGTGAAAAGGTTCAACATTTGGAAGGCGCGGTCAGAAACAGCAGCGTTTGTTCAAAGTGTGACGTTTCATCGGTTCAAAGACTGAAACGTTTGAACGCACCCTCCAGCTCTTCTTTCTCATAGTGAATGTTGAGCACGGAGCTGGTTCCTCCTGGTCCACCACCGCCTCCTCGTCAGGCCTCTGCAACGCACACAACACATGAACACATGAACATGAACACATGAGCACACAACACATGAACACATGGACACATGAACACATGAACACATGAGCACAAACACATGAACACATGTGAACACATGAGCACACAACACATGAACACATGGACACATGAACAGTGTGAACACATGAGCACATGCACATGAGCACACACACACATGGACACATGAACATGTGAACACATGCACACAACACACACACATGTACACACAACAGACATTGAACATGACACAACACATGAGCACACAACAACACATGGACACACACACATAACACATGGACACATGAACACAACAGAACATGGAACACATGAGCAACAACACATGAGACACATAGGACACACAACACATGGACACATGGACACATGAGCACATGAGCACACACATGGACACATGAACACACAAACACATGGACACCTATCATGACATGTGAACACATGATGAGTACTGAAATACAAACAACAACCATGGAACAGCACATACAACTGAACACATGACATACGCAACTACATGAACACACACAATGACACACGTGACACACATGAAACACAAAACACATGGGACACATGAACACATGACACAGACACCATTGGACACATGAACACATGAACACACATAGCACACATGACATGACACCAACACATGGACACAAACATGAACATTGAACAACCAACACCCAACAATGGAACATGACACATGAACACATGAACACGATATGAACACATGAACACAACACATGAATGAACATGAACACACACACAAACACACAAACACATGGACACATCACATGAGCATGAACACATATGGACACATGAACATATGAACACACAACATGAACACAACACAAACACATGAACACATGAACACAACACACACATGGACACATGTGTAAAGTGACATTTACATTCACTTTTTTTGTTGGTGTAATCCCGCATTCGACCAGGAGGGTTCCATTGTAGAAAAAGATTCAGTTGAATCTTGAGTTGAATGAGTTCAACTGAATCTTTTTCCACATTCACTTTTCATACAATAACAGGCTGAAATATCAATCACAGTCACAATTTGTCTTATTTAAAAACAAAAAAAAATGCCTTTTAATTTCAATTCCTGGAACATAAACAACTTTTAATTATTTAAAACAAAAAAGAGTCAAACCTCATGTTTTGACTGACAGAAGAGCGGCTGTGGATCTCTGAATCTAAAAAACATGCCCATCTCTGAGCAAAAGTGACAATAAAATAAATATGATTGATCAATGTGGGACTGGGACCATGAGAGTTTTTCCCCCTCTCAACTGAATCCATTATTGTATTTTTATCATTTATTTATTATTATTAATGTATGAATTTTTATTATATAAGAAAACAATGCAGACTTAATCATTGATATTTAACACTGAAAATAGTTACACGTCGTCCTCCGCAGAGTTTGGGATCATTTAAGATCTTGAATAAAAATATGTAAATGTATTAAATATAGTCAATTAAGTAAATAAACAAACAATAGAGACAGTGACTGTGAACATAATCCACAGGCCGAAAACAAACACAAATGTGGAAACAAAAACAACATAAACAGAGACAAAACATGACCAAAACGTTACCGTGACGCCACATTTGACCTTCTGCATCACAGTGTTACAGAGAAGCAGAAGTCCAAATGTGAAAAACACCTCCCGTCGGTCACGTCTGCCCTGTGGCGGCGGCGGCGTCTGACGTGTTCGCTGCAGCCGAAGAGTGCAGAGCCACGGACGCACGCCTGCCGCGCTCCTCTCTCCCGCAAATCAAATCAAACTGAAACGAGCCGCGGTTTACGACGGCCCCGCGGCGTTTACAGGAAGAGGCAGGCTTTACGGGTCATATCTGTGTTATTATGGGGTCCGTTCATACGAGATATATGATGTTTCTCAAGGCACGACGCCATCTTAGATCCGTCATGCGCTTTTGCAATGAACGACATGTAAAATGACGATCTTCTTATGTCTTATGTTCTTTCCAGCTCACGTGTTCATATGATATAGTTGACACGGTTGTATAAAGTATGTATTTAGTAGAATGAACGTGTAATAAAACGACCCTAAAAGAACTCATGTGTGGGACAATGATGCGCACATTGTTTTACCAAATGATGGTCAAGGCCGATAGGAACGTTTGCCTTTTCTACGCGTGCGCATTTGACCTTATACGTTACAGCTTTTATTTAACAGAACGGATTCTCATTTAGAGAAATGTTTACGCTTAATATAGTAGAAAAAGATTCAGTTGTTTCATCTGGACTCTGGTTTAGAAAAATAAAACGTTTGGACTCTCATCCAAGAGTCATTCTCAATCTGTGAAACAAGTCTGAGAACTCCGGTTTACATCCTACTCTGTGAAAGCCCCGCCCTTCACAAGAGGCTTTATCAGCACAGAAGACACTCGAGTTCAGGACCCCAAAGCACCGTACATCTTCATCTCAAAGCCACAGACCACTCTATTGAAGACAGTGAGGTGGAGGTTCTGAGCAGGAGAAAATATGGTTTGAAAGAGGAGTTAAGGAGGCAATCTTTGTTAAAAAAGAGAATCCTTCCTTAAATGGTAATGGAGGTTTAAGATTCAACCTTCCAGTTGTTTATAATGGTCTGCTGAAAACCATGGAGACGCCCGGGGGATTCTGAGTCCAGAGCGAGTCCAGTGAGTCCTGTGAGGCCAGAGCGAGTCCAGAGTGAGTCCAGAGCGAGTCCAGAGCGAGTCCAGAGCGGTGCATTGTGGGTCCAGAGTGGTCCAGAGTTGGTCGGTGAGTTCCAGAGCGAGATCCATAGTATTGGTGTGATCCTGTGAGGCCAGAGCATTGAAGTCCAGAGTTGCATTGTGTGTCACACCAAGAGCGGCCCGGACGCGGTGCAATATGCTGAGGTCCAGACGTGGTCCAGGAGATGGTATCCAGGAGAAGCGATAAAGGAGTTGTAGACCGAGAAGGAGTCCGGAGCTAACGGCCAGCGAGATCCAAGTCTGTTCAACGAAGTCACCCTGAAAACGCGAACAAGATAGTGTATCGAGTGGGCCAGAGCGAGTCCAGAGTGAGTCAGAGCGACATCCCACAATACAGAACGGACTGCATTGTTTATTGGGCTTGGGTCAGTGGTCCGAGTGAGATGTGGGTGGTGCGTCCAGTCTCAGGGGTCCCTCACCCACCAAAATGTTCACAAATGATTTAATACTAATTAAAAGCTTGTGTCATTTGCAGACTTACTCGCAGTGGGAAGAATAACCAAAACTTTCATTTAAGAATATACTCTAAAAGTTTTTTACTCAAGTGGGAAGAAGTGTAGCGTCAGTACATTTTGATTATAAATTGACACTCTGATCTAGATATGCTTGAGTAAAATGTACCATACACACCTTTGCGCAATATCAATCAAGGTGTTATGATTCATTTTTTTCTTTTTTCTTTCAAGCTCTGTGAACTTTGTTGTCAGTTATAGGCTATAAAAATCCACTTGCAGGATGAAGTGAGTTAACAAGTTAAACAAACTTAATATTACCTTTCAAACAATAGCCTGAGTATGAATACCCCCACGGCCAGCGGTAAGGCACAGAGCAAGTGTCCCGCCTGAGGATAGTCCACCACCAGGTGGCGGATGCTCCAGGTCCGCCCACGTCACGTTTTCAGGAAACCAGAACCGCTCTCTCCAAATCCACGCAGACACGAACGAGGCCATCACGGAGCTGGACAAAAAACTGTCCGTTCAGATGAAGACAAGGAGCGCAGTCCAAACCTTGCCGTGAATGTTAGCCGCTGAAGGAGCTGCTCTCAGCCCTGGTCCTTAAGCATCACTTATGGTTTAACTCCAGGGTAAATACAGAGCACACGGGCACACCCACAAGTTGAGGCGACACTTCCCCGTCAGGACTGAGCAGAGTTCAGCCCAGCGGAGCAGCCTATTTATAGACTCATGACTCCAGATTTTGTCAAGCAAAAACAGAGATAGAAACATTTAAACGTGTACACACGCGCTGGTGAGTATGTGCACGTGCGCTGATCGTCATACGCCTTCATTATGTAATCATGTTCTTGTAGCGGTAGACTACTGTTCCCAGAATGCTTTGCAATACGTGTGTTGTGGAACTTCCGGTTAATGAGTAAACGTTACTAGACGTAAGCCTCTCGTGTCCCGAGTCTTCTTTATACATGGTGTCAAAGTGGCGCTGTCAGTCTCCGCGGCATTTTCAGATGCAGTGCTGTGCGGATAACTTGGAAGAAGTTTTCGGCATTTTTAGAGAAAATGACGTTGCGCAGGCGAAAGCAGTCATCGGCGCTAACTAAAAGGTGTGCGTGCGCAGCCGCCCCACATGTCGGGGAGGGAGAAGTGCAGAGCAACGGCGCATCAGACCTCTGATCTGAACGCGACGACGCCAGGGATTTGCAAAGAGAGATGGCGACCACGGTGCAAATAACTCCCCCAGAGACATTTGATTTCTCCACCTACAATTGGCCAAAGTGGATCAGAAGATTTGAAAGGTTCGCATTGCAACAGCTCTTGACACAAGCCGGAGGAATATCAGGTGAATCGCTCTTGTACGCAATGGGTGATGCAGCTGACGATTTTTAGCGTTTTTACCACTGAGCGATGACAATAGAAAGACTATGCAGCAGTTAAAGCAGCATTTGATCAACATTATGTGGGAAACACAACGTGATTTCGAAGAGCGCAGTTCAACTCCAGACGTCAACAAGATGGTGAGAGTGCAGAAATCTTTATCACAGCTGTACACAAACTTGCAGAAAATTGTGGATTTGGAATGCTTAAAAGAACTTAAGGGACAGAGTTTAGTTGGCATAAGAGACAAAAGATTGTCAGAGCAGCTACAATGGGACTCAGAATTAACACTTGCCAAGCCATTCGAAGGTCAGGCAGAGTGAACTGTAAAGAAACAACAGACAATTCTACACAGCAGTTCCCAAAGACAAAGCACTGACATGGACACTATAACGAACAAACATCAAACGAGGAGACTCAAACATGCTGAAGAAGGAACAAAAATTAAACCAAGCACAATGAAAAATGCAGTGTGTGTGGGCGGAAGAACAAACTCTTGGAAGACTGCCCAGCTAAAGACCGCACAGTGTCGGAAAAGTCAGAAGAAAGGACATTTTGCTGTAGCTTTCGTAGTAGTGAAGCAGCAGGTTTACGTGAATGACCGAAAAATCAGATGATACAGATAGCGAAGCGTTCGTATTCTTAGGGAAATAGGAAAAACAGTCGGCCTGGTTCAAATCAGTTAATGGGGAAAATGTTTGAGTTTAAACTTGACAGGGGCAGATGTTCTCTATTCCAGAGGACTTACCACAACGGGAGGAAAGTGCAGAAGCCTAACACGAACTCTAAGGGCCAGGCCCCAGTAACCCCACCTCTTCCCAACGGTTTTTTTAGGGGACAGTCTTTGGTGTCCGCGATCTCCAGAATAGTAAGTGAGTCTAAAGCCGGTCCGACACTACTACCAGGATGGTCTACCTTTCGTGAAGTTCAGTTCTTACCCCGAGCCCGTTGTTTCATACACGCGACGAGCGCATCGTACGCCTCAGTAGAAGCTGGCGTTACAGCCTCAGATCCACCGTGACGTAGAAATGTACTGAGACCCCGATTTCAGATCATGCTTCAAACCCCAGATGTCTAAATGGTTAAGGCCAGGTCTTCTGCAATGAGGGCCTGTTTATCACATACGAGCATAGTAAGGCCCTACGGCGGGCTGCTCTCGTGAAGTACACCTGTTTCCTGCCTGTTGCCCCCACGAAACGTACTTTCCCTTTTAGCGAGATGGGCAGCTTTACGAACTGAGTTTGCACCAAGAATTTGTGGACAGACAGTGGGGCACAGAAGAAAGTAACTTAGAAGCCAACGGAGAGTGGTGTTCACGGGCGATGGTGTGTTGATTCCCTAGACCAGCAAATAGAAGCCCCCGAATATGTGGACCTCAAGGCACCATTGACACACGCCCTGCTGTAAAAAAAGGGGTGTTCGCAGAGAGTAGCGCAAGTTCCTCTGTGCCACCCCCGCGGCAGCTCGATCGATTCCAGTTGCTAAGTGCGGTCCTCAGAGCCCCCAAAGTGTCAACCCAAGCTGATGTCGTTTTCGCCGGTATCGTGTGGCCACGAATACCTTCACCGCAGGAAGTCCCAAGCAGATTCCTCACGAACATTCATAACCCTTACTGGATGCCGGGCGTCTCACCTGCAGATAGTATTTTCCCTTCCGTATTAGCCATCCAGACCTCGGTACGTCCGCAAGTGGTTGCAATATACATTTCCAAATGGAGAATTGTCCCCCACGATTTGTTAGTAAGATTTTGGATTTGTGCGATGGGTTGTGATCTGTTCCATGCCGAGATTTGGATTGGTTGGTGGGGGCTATGGCAGTACTCGACAGAGGGCCTTCATGACCAGAGACGCATCGCGATTGTAAAAAAGTGTTCCCCAAAGGGGCCTCACCTCGTTAAGACGAAAGGGTGTGAGTTGCTCCACCAAAAGATTGTAGGTCTTCTATGTTGCAGTGGTTTGGCACACAATTGGTTGCGTGCAAACACGGGCATCGCAGGTGCTGTTGGCCCAAGAAATACTGTAGGAGTCACACGAGCAATAGTCAGGCAGCGTAGCATTGCCTATCGGCCCGATGTACGCTCAGGTAGGGGTGGTGCGTCGGTCAGACCGTCCTCTTGGCAGGCGCAGGAGGATTGATTCATATTGATACTCCTTGAGCTAACGTTGATTTTAATTTAAGCCGCACGACAATTGACCCAGTACCGTTCTGTCTGACCACGAGGCCTCGGCTAATAGGTGCGGTCATGATGATGAGTAGCTGAGACGAGTGTGCTTTTGCTCGTGATGCTCGATGAATGATAGTAGCCGTCTTCAGGAGATACAAAAGACGATCTTAAGTTCTCTAGAAGTGCTGTTGGTGTCTTAGTATTTTGATACAGCTGTTATGTAAGAGTGAGTGAGGTTGCTCGGATGTTGCTGATTTGCGGCGCTACGGTGTGTGTGAGATGGGTGCTAATCTCTGCGCTCTACGGTGTCGGATGCATCCTGGGTGGCTCTCGTGAGCGTGCCTCTCGTAGTGTAGTCCGGTCACATGTGTCGATAGATGAGTGTCTGCTGGTTAGTTCTATCATCTAACGACACTGATAGGCCGCTAACTGCGCAGGATAGAAAAGGAGGCGCTCCTGTCCCGTCTGCCACGTCATCTGTAAAAAGCTTTTCATCTTACCTCATGGTGTTTAGCTCAGTGTCATGGTTGCTGTTCAGTTTTGAGCCGCGGAATCACTAAGCCTTTGGTCCTTTCTGGCACAAGAGCTTGAGACCTCTCCCTCCCCGCGATTCTGGATTCGGCGCTTAGGCTGTACCCTGATTTTCGTTCAACATCATGTTGGTGTCTAAGTGGTGTCTGTGTGCGTTAGATGTTTCAGTGATTGTGCTTGTGTTGTCGATGGTGGTGGTCTTAGCGATGCTCGCTGTGTCTGTTCATAAGAGTACATTCATCGGCGGTTGTCCGCCCTCTTTCAACATAGAGCCTCCAGTTGATAGTTGTGGTTAGGGTTTGTGGGACTGTGTCGTAGTCTATAGTGGTGGAAGGTTGGTCTTCTCGCGTGTGTTCGCGTTGATAGAGAAGTCTGAGTGGTGCGTAATGTTGGTGCAGCTAGTGGAATTCAGAGCAATGTGGTGTGAAATTAAGTGGGTTGAATTATCGCTATGTGTGTGTAGTGTTGTGCTGATGGTTGCCGTGTTGTGGCCAGATAGAATGTTAGGTCTAGGTCGAGACGTAAACGGGGTCTGGCAAAACAACAGAATGACTTCATGTAGTCACTATGGTCTTCTTCATGAAGGGAGAGAATTGTGCTACCAACACTTCACTTGAGAGCAGATATGCCATGGCGTACGTCTGCTGAGCACCAGAAAACCATTCAAGTGCAGGGCCAGAGGCAAAAGACGGCTGTTTGGTGACCTGGTCATCTAGCATCAAATGGTTCCGAAGATAGACCTGTGAACGTTCAAAGAAGCAGAGGTACCAGGTCAACATGTCGCTCTACCTCTCCGTGTCTTGGCTCAACCCGACCTCGTCCTCTCTCGCTGTACGTCCGCCCATGGCACAGCAGCAATGGGCTTGGCATGTTGTGGTAGTCGTGTGATAGATGTGTCAAGTGTTTAGACGAGCTTGTAGCTTCAAGCTATCCTTCTATCTGACAGATTCGACTATATCTATTCCTCTCTACCAACTCTTGAAATGAGCACTCAGGTCTAGGCTGCTACTCATGGACACACAGCACAGCAGAGGGCGCCGCATCAAGCTGCTCAAAGAGCGCCGTCTACGTGCGAGTCGAGCTGCGGAGGGGATGTCAGAGCGAGTTCCCACCTCACTAGTACACAGGAAGATCGGCTCCGTGATATTCAGTCCGTTGCCATACGTCTTGTTGTTAGTACAGAGAACATAAACGATCACATTTATGCGACAAGATAGAACGATTATCAATTACCGATCGAACCTCTAAAACTGTAAAAATTTTATTAAAATATTGATCTTCGTCGTGGTTGGAGTTATGCGACTTTACTTGTGACTCATTTTGTATTTAATTCGATTATTAATCCCCCAGGTACTCACCTCTATAAGCATAAATCCTCGTCGTGAGGCGACGCACTACTGCATCCCGGCGCGCCGGCTGTTCGTCTCATACAACGCGACTCTGTGGAAAAGATTATTCGCGATGACTACACACAGATGCTCTGCTGGCTTGACGAGGCCACTCTCCTACTGGAACGATGGCGCCTGTCTGGAAAACGCCAAGGCCACAGTCTGCATCTAACTAACCAATGGGAGAACGCACTCATCGACACTTTTACTTCGTGGCGTGAAACGACACTCACCCTATACCCCAACACACAACCAAGCTGGAGCCGTATACCGATTGGCCCGGCGCCCCACTATTGCAGCGCTTGTCAGGTAAGGTGCGCTGGGATGCGACGGGACGAGCGGCAGCATCCGTCGGCTCACGCAGACAGCGCACGATACTCTACTACACCGTAGCCGCCGACGTCGTGCCGAGTTTTCACTCCTCCCAACTATCTCGGCGACTCATTTTTTCCTCGGACCCGAAAGGCGGTGTTTTTATATATCTCACTGTCTTAATCGGCAGCAGCGGATCTGTGATTAGACCTCGCCGCCATAGCTTCCCAGAGGCCTGCCTATGTGACGTGTGCCGCACTGATAACAGAGACGTATCCATCTTTCTCGCGAAGAACAGACAGGCACCTCAGAGCGCTAGGACGTATCTAACTCTTGGTCCTTCTGAAGTGATGTTGTACGAGGATCTGCTCCGAGTCGCACGCTGTATTGGCTGTAGGCGCAGATGTATCCAGTGTTCAATAATCCAATTCGGCCTGTGTTGTCCAGATTGAGTGTAGATGTGGAAGATGTTTGTGAGGATATGTTCCAGAGCCTCATGCAGCTCTGTGCATTTGTCGGTACTACACGGCAGATGTCTCACGAATGAAGATTCAGAGGCCGTCAACGAACGTGACGACTGACTTGATTTTCGTGTAGCAGGGTGTTATCTATAATCAGATATATTGTCACATCGGCAAGCTGTTGTGCCCTTTAAAAGGTACGCTTATATACTTATAAGTCTGGCACAATTAGTGTTGTATGTGTCAGTAAATACATTACGCATTTTAAACGCTGATTTAATCAGATTTATGAGCGGTTTTGACATCTGTAGCCCGCGTGGAACTCGTCATAGCCATCTCTGTGTCACACAGAATGCGAGTTTTGCATAACGGATAGATATGATGATTGATACTTCTCTCCGTTTGCTCTCAATGGATTGTGAACGTAAAAAATACGGTTTAGGACGTAATCGATACATAAGTCTGTTGCTTCTTCTCTTCATCTCATATCTCTGCCAGTTCTCTCAGGGTTAGCAGCATTTAATGTCTCATCGGCGTCGTCATATGCTCCAGCCGACCAGTTCTGGTACTCTGTTGTTAATGTAACTACCAAAGTATAACTGCACCAGTCCGACTCTTTGAGACGCTCACTCAAGCGCCTGGAAAGTGTTGCTTCGGCCACATTCAGCCTAATACCAGCTAAAAACAACAATAGACCCGACAGCTGGGCAATGCAGTTGCACTTCTCTCTAACACTTGACTTGTTTGCAAGGACGTTTAAAGCACTCTAAGACCCCGGACTTATTCTGAAAACTTTTCTTCTCCGTTTGATTCCTGCTTAGGTTACCGGAAAGAGATCACTCTCCGATTTCCCAGATACGTCCCAAATGAAGTGTAGTGTAAAGCCCGTATGATAGAGTGGTCGACTAAACAGAGCAGATAAATCATGTCTTTTGTGATACCACACTATTGCGTGTTTAATTGCCACTTACAGTCCACCATCCGTGTAAATGCTCTTCCATTAGCGTTGAACAATATAGCAGTAGCCTATGTGTATCATATTTCATCTGCCACTTAACACATTACTGGTCTATATATGTCTCGTCTTACCCAGTTGCTTACTGCACTGTGTAGGTCTTCTCGTTACCCTCTTTATGACACTCGTACCTTTTAAAATGAAAGTGATGCATAGAAATCATAGGACTCTCGATATGCATTTTGAGCTGAAGGTAAAATCTGAAACCTAATAAGAATAGAGCATTCTATCACTAAACTCGACTAAATGTGGAAGACCAATCAAATTAAACACAAGGACACTCTCGATCTAGTGGATCACTACACTGGTTCTGGACGCTCTTCTGATCTCTTGCAACTATAGATAAGAGAGCCTAGAACGAAGCACTAATTATTCGAACAAATGTCATAAGGTCCCTCAATCGTATATTAGACGATTTTTTTATGAAAGTTCAAATACACTATGCTGTTGGACTATGCCACTGATATTAGAGTTTCACACTCTTAATCTTGTCGTCTGTGTATAATGTTTTGTCATTTTCTCCTTCAATGAATCAACAAGATTTAAGACCAAGCTTGGTGCAATAGATGGATATCTAAGTATTATGCCAAATGTCCTCACTCAATTCATTTCTAAAATCATTGTGTTTCTCTAAACATAGAAGTATATCATAATATCTCTGGTAATAGTGTGAAGTGTTCCATCGAGATTTCTTGTGGACATCATATATACTTATAATACGAGTTAATGCTTGATATTAATCCTATATAGATATAAAAATTAGTGTGCAGATAGTGTTCTCTCTAATTATGTTCTGCGCGTCATACGACAATGCTGTATATTCTGGTTGTGAAAGTTAGTACAAAGAGAGCTATTGTGTGCTCGCTAAGCATTATAAAATGATAAAAGTCTACACAAGTATGAATACCAAGGCGGATAAATAGGACTCACAAATATATTAATTTACTAACATATCAGTGAAGTCGTCCTTAACTTAAGAACCTTTGATTGGTATAGCAATTTTGTAGGTTGTTGTACTAAAAGAAACAAGCGCCTGGACACAGAGACCTGGAAAGTTTGCTTCAGGCCACAGCTAATCAGCTAAACAAACCGACAGCTGAGGTGCAATTAGACTTAATGGCGGATGCCAATTAAAACTCTCTTCCAGTCACTTTTGGCCGAGTGAACTCTCCATCCCAGATAGCAGAGTTTGTGTAGCCCAGTTGGATGCACGGCACTAATGCGGTCCACATGCGTTTACCACAGCTGGCCCACCATCCGTGTAAATGCTCTTCCATTAGTAGTAAGCAGTAGCTGATCAAATCTAACCACATCTTGATTTCTCGTCACATGCTCTGCCACTGAGCCGTACCCAAAACACTCACTTTTAAAAATATGATATGACCAGAAAGGTCAATAAACCTAAGAAGAGTTTCTTACACTGATTGGACGGTGACGACCCCTGATCAGTGAGCCACACTGCTGCTCATGAAAGCAGAAAAGACACTAGAAGAAGACTTTGAAAAGAGGGTCTCTATATTGACGTTTTAAAATCTTGGCTTTTATGGCACTGAATCCTGACATCATAATTGTTGTTGTAAATTGTTACGGCCTACATGACAACAATTGAGCTATGGCAATGATGGGATACTAATTTTTCATTATTTCGAAGTTCATAAACAACATATTATGTTTGAGTGCTCACGATTCTGGACACAATATTTAAAGGCTAGTTGTTTAAATAAAAAAATGCAACATCTTTAGGCGCAGATTGGACCATGCTGTTTCTGGTTGAAAGTTAAAAGAAGCATGTGCAGTGTAAAAAGGTAAAGCACAAAAAACAAAGGGATATAGGCCTATATTCATTTAATAAAAAGGAGAGTCTAAACTAAGAAATTACTAATTTATTGACATTCCATATGTGGGTGTTTTGGAAAAATTCAGAATTCTAATTTGGAAATCTTTCAAAAATTCATTTATTTTTTAAAGGAATTTTTGGCCCGTAGGCTTTATTTGGCAGGACAGTAGCCTACATCATGAAATGGGGATGAGACTGGGGAAGGACATATAGCAAATTGTTTAGAGCCGAAATGATAAAATTCTATCTACAAAATATGCCAAAACAAGAACTTCAGTCAAGCAACTATTTTAGATAATACCTTCAATTCAGTTTGTTTTTGTAATGCCCAAAATCACAACAGCAGCAGCCTCAAAGGGTGACAGTGAAATAAAGAAGCTGATTAAACAATGTTCACAGGAAATTAGCTATCCCAGCATCCCCTGTACTTAGATCCTCCTCCTCTGCAAGGGAAAAACTACAAAACCCTTTGGGGAAAAGTAGAAACCTTGGGGAGAACCACATTGAAGGAGAGATCATACTCCCACAGGTGGACAGGTTGACACGCTTCCATTTGCTCATAGACTGTTGAATCAGAACAACTCAGGAGGAGAGAGAGGGTGGTTCATCCAGGCAACTGAGGAACCATTCATCTAGAGCAGAGAGCGTTCCTCCAGGCATTTGAGGAGCATCCAGATCTACAGTCGTGAGATGGGGCATCTAAGGTTCAGTCGCCATTGGAGCAGCATCAGCAGTAACACTCCCCTCAGGGAGTCGAAGAAGGAGAAAAACATGTGACCAGCAATGAACAGACTATAGGTGAACTAAAATATTAAATATTGTTGATAGGGAGAGTTGGAAGAAGTAGATGATAGTGCTCAAGCTGCCATACTTCCCACAGCATAGTTTGTCCTAGGGCAGCGTCTGGGAAACGGTAGGTTTTTATTTCTGTTCCTAACTGGCAGGTTTAAAGATATACTAATACTAAACACATTTTAAAATCAAATATAAAACAATATGTCAAATGTATGACAAAATTGTACTTACAAGTTTTAAGTAATCAAACATTACCTGTGTATGATAAAGAATATTAGGCATAGTTAATGTCAGACTTTTTCATGTTATCAGCTATTGTCACCCAGCTCTAATCCTGAAAAACTCTCAGAATTGGCTATTTGATCTTTTTGGTTAGTGTATATCTGTCCCAGATATCTATCCCCGTCAGATTGAGACCCAATCCAATCCATTTTTGCTTGTCTCTCATATTCTAAATCTATATTTCCATTGATTATGGCATGTTTACTTCATATCTGGGGATACAAATTGGTAAAGTTTGTGAAATTTGAAATCCAAAAAATGCACATTACACCTCCAGATCAGAGAGGTTATTGCTCAGGACTTTAAAGTACTTATTTAAGGATTAGTTTATTTTGCATTCACACAATGAAAACATGCATAAACACTACGCGTGTTCGGGGAGGAGACAAAACTTCTTTCACGTCTTTAACAGTTAATAAAAAGGGAAGATGTGTCTAGTATTGATTGCAGCATACTGTATAGTCTCTTGTTGAAAACATTCAATCTGCTTCTGCAACAACATAAAGATGCCTTTGACCCTCAAGTCAAAGTACGTAACATTCTCTGATTCTAATATTTTCCTTTCCTTGTTATTGTTTCTTGCTTGCATTTACATCGTCAGTTCTCACAACAATGCACAAAACCCCTCTGTGTCCGTGCGCAGCTGCAGCTTCCGAGATGATCCGTGACCTACTGTGGTGGGCCCGTCAGACTGTACCACTCAATAGGGCTGCCCATTTTACTTGACACATTTTTGTTCTGCATTTATCTTTTTGTTTTGACCACTTATACACTTTTTACTTTTGAATGCAACCATTTTTTTGTCTGCTGTCTCTTCTGGCCTTCTAACTTCATGCATACCTGTGCATTTCTGCTTTTTAATAACAGTGTGACTCCCCTTGGCCCTTGGTGTGATCCGTATCACGTTTGAAAAAATCTGAGAGTTGGAGGAGAGTTGTTCATGTCAGGGGCTGCTGTACACAGGGAACACAGAGTACTCAAGCGTCATCATCATTTAAGGTAAAAATCTCTTTATAGATTTGATCATTTTCAATGTTGCTTCATGCTAAATTAACACAAGAAGGCTTCTGATCAAATGTTATGATGAATATCTACATTTAGGTCTTTGTTTACAATATTGAACTATAGAATCCAGCATCAATATCTGGTTCAATTCTAACATACAATTTATTTGATGGTTTTATTTCTTCTGTTCTTTTCAGTACACATCATGGATGGCAAAGACCTTAATGACCCCTTAAATAATGTGACGCTGATCAAAGGTAACCCAGCTGTCTATTTTAGTATCTCTGTGGTGTGGTCAGATGCAGTG
Organism: Chaenogobius annularis; assembly: GCA_015082035.1. NCBI lineage: Eukaryota > Metazoa > Chordata > Actinopteri > Gobiiformes > Gobiidae > Chaenogobius > Chaenogobius annularis. The sequence continues at coordinate 16,073 of BJKM01000115.1, forward strand.
GTAGATGGACAAAGGACTAAGCTGCATTCTCTTGTTGGTCCTTGTCACCTCCTAAAACCACATTTGGTTATAGAAGTGATGGGAAGAAAAAAAAAAATCATGAGTCATTGTCTCAACATGTTTCAGGGCCTAAAAATACAGGTTCAGCTGCTTATTTTAGATGCCGCTGCGGTGACAACATTACTTTATATTTGTCATTATTACGTTATCTGCTCATAATGTTGAGTTTCAGGTGCCATTATATAATTCTATAGGGATGCATTGTATAGAGATTGGGGGCAGCTGAAATGTCTATTATTATGCAGAATGGTTAAACAATGAGGTCAAGTCATTATATGTGATGGATTTATGTTAAAAAGTACAATGTTATCAAAAACATTGTCCAGATGACTACTTGTTCGCTACCATTAAACTACCCGATTAAACTGACAATGTTATTCTTGTAAACTGGCTCTTCCCCCATCTGCGAGTATGACATCATCACAAACTAGAATCTGATGATGATTTCAGTATTTTGAGCAGTTGATCAGGGATCAATCTGAAAACCACCTTTTATATTTATTACGTTTTTTCTCTTTTCTGGGATCAACAACCCAAATCATCTGCCTATCATACAAGTTACTTCATGTTACATGTTAATTCTTATTTACAGGACGCTCACACCAGCAGCAACTTGAGCGTCCAGATCCCATGCATTTTTTTGATGCAGGCATTTTGCTTTTATGCAAACGAGCAAAAGTGATGAGGAGAGCAACGCTTGAAATGAGGTTAACTTTCTAATTGAAAATGATCTTTGAAACCTTTTCTACCATCACTCCTGGATGCATGAGGGATTACATCAACTTGTTTATGTCAAGTTTATGCAAATGCGTAGTGATCACGACAGACACCAGGGTGTGCCCTTCTTCGTTACAAGAGTTCAGTCGCTCATGCCTCATGAGAGCTGAAAGATTTAACAAAGTCACAGAGTCAATCAAACTGGAATATAACATTGGTGTTTTGCTCAATGTTGTATGGTAAATTGATTATCTAATGCTCCGCTGCACATGATGGGAGCAGCACAAAGCAGAACTGTGTCAATCCTGAAATGGCTTTCCTTTTAAAGCCAAATGTTAATAGTATTTAATGGGAAAGACGCATCCTGTGAAGTAGAGAGCCCACACTGACCGATGCCCCCAGCACATTTTTAAAATAAGACTATTTTCCCTACATAACTTTCTGCTTGAGGCATCATGCACAAATAAGCAAGAAATCTGGCAGGATAATTCCCTGATATCCTTTCAGATATGCACACATGTTAAGGACTGAAATGCCTGACTTTCCCTATTTGCACAATGTATCGTCAGTTGTGAGAGAAGGCCCACTTACATTCTGACCCTACCTCATAAATATGCACAGAAACGCTAACAATCCTCCCTCCTTTTGTCTGACTGGTCATGTGGACCAGGCAGAGACTGCAGCAAGCACTCTGTATTATCTCTATGGCTGTGGTTCTCAAACTAAGGTTACTCTCAGGCTGATGGTACACAGACTCTGCCAAGTGGTTGATGGTTGAGAAATATAGGTGAATATAGAAATGTAGATTTACTGGTAATTTGAGTAATTTGTCTTTCAACTCTTCATCTTTGACCACAATACCACAACCGTATAACAGGGGCCATAAAGATCCACCTGTCCAGATGCTAGGTCTTTCGCTCACCAGTGAAGAAGGCTTCTAGATTCTGCACTCTTCCACTTAGGCCCAAGCTCCCTACCAACCTGAACAAGCCACACTTGTTGAGTGGTTGAGATCCATGACTTCAGATATGGAGGTGCTGATTTTTATCCCAGCCATACTTGACTTATATCTGCCCCAACTCGGGCTGAAAGTTCTTGTCTAATCAAACCAACAGGACAACATCCTGTGCAAAGAGCAGGGACTAGAGCCAGCAATCTCCAAACCAGGACCAAGTTGGAATAAAAAATGTAAAAACCAGAGGCAGATGATTCATTGTGGTTGGAGCACCGTTTAAGGTGACATTATATTAACCATTGAAATTAGTAAACTTAATTTTAACTTTGAGGCTCTTGACTATGAAAGGCAGGCGCAACATCTACACGAAAGAAAAGCTGTATTATGTTTCTGTCAGATGATTGACCAACTATAATGGATTACATTTAGCATGTTGTTGTATATGTATATCTTATGTGAATTTTCTACATTGCAACACATTACTAAGATGTTATGTAGCAATAAAAAAAAAACTCTGAAACTATTTGCACACAGTTTCCAATCTGAGTCCCCTGTGCGTTTCTGCTTAGACTCTTTAAATCTCGACCAAATGTTTCTCTATTATGAGGTCATGTCTTTTCATAGCTAATGGAGATTAGGAGGTCTATTCAGTGGAGACCGTTTGCTATTTTCCGGCCTTGTAGCTGTGTCCACAAAACACAACAAACCCCAACAAACCCCTGACAACCACATTTGTTTACTTATTGTTTAAAATTATGCACTTATTTAGATCTTGGGATGGTCCTGTAATCACTGATCCTTCTGAGGTTCAGTATGTTTTGTTATCAGTATTTTATCCCTGTTTAATCTTTGTTAGGCCCAATGTATTTCTTATAGGACATTATGGGACTGAGGAAAAGTTTGCCCACCAAATTAAGAGGTCCTTTGAAATGCTGGATTTGTATCACACATTATTCACTTCATTTCTTAAGTGATACTTTGTGTTTAAATGTCTGAAAACCAGTGTGCTCTATATTAAGATGCCTGACAATCCCCAGATCTAATTATGGAAAGCAATTAGTCTCTATAATTGGTCTGTGTCAATCTTTTGAGAAATCATGTAGATGGAACTAGAGAGATTTAACTAAAGAATTTTTGGCTTCATCATATCACTTAAAATGTTTAAGTTATTGTTGTTTTCTATTTTACTTATGTTCAGGGTCCTTTTTATTTAATTTTCAGATGACCAAACCAGGACAAACCTGGTGTCCTCAGGTGACTCAGAGAAAATGATTCAGCGTGTAAATGATGAACTGCGTGAAGCTCAGGAAATGGCAAATACAGAAAAACTCAAAAGCATGGAGCTACAAGGTAAATAAGAAATAATCTCTTTAAATTGAATACATCAAAGCACACAAAGTAGTAGAATTGTTTACTCTAATTATGTAATCCTAATTCAATTACAGAAGATAATTTAAACCGTTTCTAAAATGAGGAAAATTAAATAAAATCTTTTCTGGTATCTTGTGACAAAAGGAGAAAGAAAATACTATGTACCACCATCACAGTGTTGATTTTGATTAAATGGTGAATGTTCACCAAAGTTATTGAATTAAATAATGATCATCCCAATTGGTTTACCAAGTGATATTGCATTTTTGTGTATTTCTAGCTTCTCTTGAAAAAGAAAGGAAAGAGAAGAAACAACAATCTGAAGATTCTGCAAAACAAATTCAAGTCCTTCAAGGTAATCCTCTGTTCTGTGTAAATGAGATATTCTTGATTCTATAATAATAAATGATAACAATAAGATGGCTATAATGTAAATAGGTCAACTTCAGCAGCTTCATGAGGAGGTGGGCAGTCTCAGAGAGCAGCTGAAAGGTTCCTCCAGTTCTCAGGACGAGCTACAGAAGTCCAAAGAGGAGGTGAAGTCCCTGAAACGAGCCCTGGATGAGGCTGAAGCTGAGCGGGCAGTTGTCTCCAAAGACCTGGACAAATGGCATCAGACAGCTACAAAATATGAGAGAGAGATGGAAAGCCTGCAACGTGATCTTCAGCAACAGAGTAAGCAGTGGCAAAAGACTGCAGAAATACAAGGTAAGCTTGTTATTGTACTTGCACACTAATTATTTTAGTAACTTGTCATGAACAACTAAAACAGGATCAAAACATTTTATTAGAAAATATGCTGTTAAGCAGGTTTTGCACTAATAATGGTAAAAATTGTTTCAAAAAAACCGAATGACATTAATAATGAAGATGTGCAGTTAAACTGATGAAGCGTAACATTATGTTCACAGAAAGGTGTTCAATATTTCTTTCAAATCACACATATGCAGTTTTTATAGGGGCAGTTTTGGGCTGGTGGTGGTGGTGGTTGTTGTGGTTACTTTTAATGGTGGTTGGCAATCAACTGAAAAGGTGCATTTACCTCCACCTACTGTAGTTGTACGTCTTTTAAAGTACCGTATGTGTTTTACGCTATACCATATAAAAAAGAAAATTTTAAAAACAGGAAAATAGAGAAAGCTGGGCTGGTGGTCATAATGTTATGGCCGAACATGTTGATCCAAAAATATTATTGTCGTTTGTTTCCAGCCAATGAGCTACAGTCTGTGCAGTTGGAGTGTAATAATCTTCAGAGGGAGTGTGCCACCCTGCGCTCTGAGAAACAGGAGACTGTGATGAAGCATCAGAAAGAAAAGTCCACGTTACAGAGTGAGTGTGCTACACTGAAGGCAGAGAAGGACAATCTGATCAAGAATCACCAGAAGGAGAAGAGCAGCCTGCAGAGTGAGTGTTCAAACCTGAGATCTGAGAACGAGGCTGCGATACAGAAACAACAGCAGCTGGAAAAAGATTTGGCCAGGTTAGTTCAATGTGCAATGTCAGTGTTTGGGGTTTTAAAGTCTAGAAACTAGCAGAATCTTTTGCATTAATGGTAATGTTGACATAACACAAGTAAACACTAAACTAAAAGTAACAGGCACAGAGGGCATGACACAGTTGTATATACAGGTCAATTTATTTTTGTAAAGCCCAAAATCACAACAGCAGTTGCCTCGAAGGGCGACGGAAAGGAGCAGATTAAAATTAATTCGTAGTAAATTAGCAAATGGATAACGTCCCAGCATCGTCCCAGAACCTCCTTCTCTGCAAGGAAAAACTACAAAACTCTTTTGGAAAATGTATAAACTTGTTCATCAAGTGGAAATACATGTATAATTTGTCTCTTGTCTGTGCATGTTTTTGTTATGCAGTTCAGTGTATAATGTGGGCCACAAGTTCAAGACAGGAATGTTCTTTTAAAAAAAAAAAAATGGTTTTAATGTATTCCGCAATGAACAAAACAAGACTCACTTTTTAAAGTTTTGTGTAGATTTTACGTGTGCTATTAGTTTAGGTCTTTCATTCTAAGAACTTGAACTGATGCCTTCTCAATGAACCACCAACCATGAATGAACAGCCCTCATACTTTCTCTGTGTTGTAGTTCACGTGCCAAGAATAGTGAGCTGACAAACAGCCTGAAAAACCTTGAAAAATCAAAGCAGGACCTGGAAGAAAAACTGTCATCTTTAGAGCTCAACCATCAAGAGGAGAGTGCCAAGCTCCAAGTACAACTGGACGAGGCAAACACCCGAAGTGACACGCTGCAGAATGAGGTACCATATACGCATATTTACATAAAGGGGACAAAAAATCTTACATGCAACAAAAAAGAAACAAACAAGCAAATGATTAACTATTGATAATTTTCAACAAAACCTGTTGCATATTTCTCCCCGTGTCTGGGTGGGTTTCCTCCGGTTTTTCCCATCAGCCCAAAACATGCACCACAGATAAAATCCTCCAGCTTCAGCCAGGACCAATCCAAGCTCAAGATCTGGAGATGGGCCTTGTGCGCTGTGCTGCGGCGACCACTGCTCCTGACAGGTCGCCCCAGCGGTCAAATGCAGAGGACACATTTCACTCCGGGAGACAAAGTGTACTTTAACCATGACTTAATTATTTATTTTCAGGGTTTTTTCTCAGTTTAGGTCAGTTGGGAAGTGTTTGATGAATGATTATGAATATATGGGAATTTCATATTTCATAAAAAAATTTGAAGAATTCTCCTTGGATATTATAATTTATTACTAAATAACTTGATACACACATTGCTTTGCATTTACAGTGTGATAATGCCCTGGGAGATTTGTCTAACATTAAAGAGAAGTGTGAGAAGACAGAACAACAAAATCAGCTGCTGACTGAAGAACTAAATCAGTGCAAGGAGAGTATGAAAGAAATACAGGAGAAAGGCACAAAGGTTAGTCCTCACTCACATACACTCAGCGGAACCTTGGAGTCATTTTAAAAGCTATGCTAGTATTGTCTGTCACCAATTATGGCTTTTAATTTTCTAGAGCATGAGCCATGTTTTATATTTCACATTGTACACTATTATTAGTATGTGAATCAATTGTGGGATTCACTATTTATCCAACTACCTTGTGTGTTTCCAGAGTGTCTGTTTTATGTTTTAACATTTACAAAGTGCTGTGTACATCTCAAATCTAAATGGGTTTCAAGTTTCACCTCTTTGAGTCGGACTGGAGTTTCTGTTAACAGTCTGTAAAAAAAAAAAAAAAGATTGTTTACATAAAAGAAAGCCAAGGATTGCCAAAATGTCTAGTTTCATTTGATTTATATAATGTCCCTTCCCTTCTATAGACTTCTCTATTGCTGCCCATTCAAGCCATAGCCATCGGCCTTGTCCTGGCTTTGCTGCACTGGTGCTTTGGCGCACTGTGGTAGTAAGGTACATGTGACCCCTTGTGAAGTCGGTCTAATACATTTCTCAAGTGTTGTTTTAATCATTGCATGACCAAATCAGCCTTACCGTAACTCTTAAAAATCTCTGTGGCCTCCCTGGATAAACGAATGTAAATAAATGCCTTGAGTATCTAACTTTTTCTTAATATGACGTTTTTCCATCTGGTGTTTGTCTCGTTTGATGGCTCATGCTTATAATAATTCTTCTGTAAATGTGCTTATTAAATGTTGCTCTAATGTTGCTCACATGTGTATCTCATGAATTAGAGATTTGTGGAAAATAATATTAATTTAATACAATTTCAAAATCCAGTCACAAGGGGTTACACGTCAGATTAGCCTGGACTAATAAAGGGTTTGCTCATTAATTCATGCAGAAAATATTTACAGAAAATATTTCCACATTGTCATAATTCATTGAGCGACACTTGTAATCTATGGGCACGGCATTGATCTTAAATACTTTTTCTTTTAAAACCTTGGCCAAACTTGCATTATTTTATGCAAGTCAATGTTTTAAAATGTAGTATGCATTCCTTTTTCAGAAACACTGGATGATCTGGGGACCGGTGGCTGCTGTGGCTTTAACCACCCTGACTGCTGCTGTGCTGCTTCGGACATGAACTCCCACAATGCATCTCTTCTCCCCTTCACTAAAATAATGTCCTCTTTACCATATCTGCACTACGTAGGAGGGCTCCTTCTTTAACACTGTTTGATTTGCTATGTTTTAAATGGCAGCAGTATCATTAATATGCACTGACAGTAGTTACACTGTGTTACTGGATAGAGGATTAGACATGTCAACATTGTTTACTGTAGTTGATATGAGTATAATATGAGTATGCTTTACGAATGTACCATGCAGGTAAATGGAAAAGATGGGTGTTGTCTTATGGCAAGATATTTTATCGCATACTGTGCAAATGTCCTCGACGGCTTTAAGAACTGGTGCATTTACTTGCATTTCTTCCAAGGCATTGAACCTGTCTTGCAATAGTGATCTGGTGGTCTTGTGTTCCACACTTCTAAAGTTGTTGCACAACACTACATAGTAGAAACCAGCTGTATGACAAGTGTACAACTAATTTGATTTAATGTATGTTGACCCAAGGTTGATGCAATAGAGTATTGAGAGTGTTCTTTAATTGATGAACGAGAAATGTGTGGTGTTCTCTCTAAATGTTATTAAACGGTACCCCAATAATATTGACTATAAATTGTATATTTAATTTGAATGTAGAATTTTTAGATGTTAAATCCTGTGTTTGCTAGCATTATTTATTGTTCAGGGTATAACAAGGTTATAGGTTACTTCCTTGTGCTGTTGAGTCAACCTTGCTAAAAAACAATTCTCATGGTGTGTGCAGTGACCAGCGGTGGAAAATGTACTGATACCCTGTACTCAAGTTAATGTTCTGCTGCCAAAAACTTGAGTGAAATTACAAAACCTCAGTGAAAAATACAACTCATGTATTGGTTACTTTAACAACATTTTTGTAGCATTTGAGGTTAACTTTGAGAGAAGTATTGTCTTCCAGAGTATCAAATGCAAGCATTTCAGTATGTCTGTCTGTTTTTGCATTGTACTACTTTTTTATCAGCTTTAAGAGGCATGCAGAGTATTAAAAAAAATGCTTCACATAATTTGACTTCCACAGTGCCCTTATCCTTTGCATGGAGATTATAGGGCTAAATACACCCTAACCTCTTTAAGCTGGATGAATACTCTTGATGCAGACCTGATAATGCTGTAATATTAACACGAGACCATGTGTGTCACCAAATGCTTGATCTTTCTCCATGGTTTGTTTGACTTGGCGAGCATTTGTCCTTGGTAGTCTATAGCAGTGTTTCTTTTTGGTCCTCCTCTGGATAATTTCTTGGTAAGAACTAACAATGATGCAGTCCCATTTTAGACTGGTTTAAATTTGGTGGTACTCGGAATGCCAAATCTTTTCTGAAGAGTTCCTTTGTGTTAAAGCTTTGAGAACCAATTCAATTGAAGTGTAGTAGAGAAACGATTAAACAATGTTCATAGGAAATTAGCAAATAGATAATGTCCTAGCATCCCCTGTCACACACTGGTATAAAGTTATTATGACTAGAAGCTAAATATGTAAGGTTACAACCCAGCTCGGCAAGGGATTGGGAAAAGTAACAAATACACAATGTTAAAAGGGTAAAATAAAGTTGTAATTTAGATAACAGGACCGAGTGCCTGATAAACTACAAGAGACAAAGACAGAATGGCATACTGGCGCAATGGCTGGTTGTCCTGAACAGATGTGGAGAGAGTCTTTAAATAGGGAAGGGAAGGATTGGCCAGATGCAGAGGTGCCTCACCAATCAGAGGGCCAGAAGAGAATACAACCATAAACAGTGCTCCAACCACAGAAGAACTTCACAGCCATTTTACATGGAGGAGAAACACAGTTTTTAACACACACACAAAAACAAGAGAGGAGCTACAGGCCAGGGGATGTAACAGTAAGTAATTCCCAAAAGGAGAGCCCTCTGCTGGGTTCAATTGTTCTGCTCTAGTTTGTATGTAGGTCATGTGTAGTTGACCACAGACTGGGCAGAATGGGACAACTAATTTACATGATTATCAAGAACATTTTGTACACCGTGTACTGCGTTATATAAGGTTCTTTCATTAGTGACCAAACCTCACATTGGAAAAAGGGAATTTTAGCATAAATTGACATTTAATATATCCTTTTTATTTTGTTTTATTATTGTGGTAACATAGGCTACATTTATGGCTTGAACCACAGGAAAAGTCTGACAATGCCCTTAAGGTCATACTAAGATTCAGTTTGTAATTATAGATGGTAAAATCTGCCAGTAACAGGTAGTGTCCTGCCTCCACTGTCTCAAGTATGACCCCCAGGGGTAAATCTAGTCTCAAAGGTCGATTTAATTGGAATAATTATCTCCTGATTAAATTTGTCTAAATTATCTCCTACATAACAATACAACACAATATAGGCCATAACAGAAACTTGTTGGATTTCATGAGCAGATCATCATAGGTTGCTTTAGGTCAGTATGAAAATAATAATGCACTGTACAGAGGGACAGTAAATGAGTTATTCTAAAAAAGAGATTACCAGGGGAAAGTTACATTTATGATTTGTGTGTATGTTGGCGGTCCCTGCAGTTCATTTTATGCCTCAGGAGACCAAGAACCAAATGCTGGGCCTGAATAAATAGCATTGTTATTGTGTAAGAAAGAACAAAAGTGTATATCTGCTGTTGATACTTTGATTTTACAGCATATAAATTGATACTGTGAGATTATGTTTAAATGTAACTGCTACTCTGGCCATGTGACCAGTGTTCTCTTTAAAACATTGACTGGCTAATGTGATGTCCCAGTTTATCTTCATTCAGAGGTAATCAATGGGATTATCCAGAGCAAGCGCAACCGAGCAATATCATCCACACAACGTGAGACCTTTAGTGTTAGGAATTTACAGTTTTTGTTTTCAGAAATCTGGAGACACTAAGCTGAAATAAACATCTTCAGGAGCCAAACTGGGATTAGTCTACAACAAGGTAAAGTCCTGTTTAATATGTTGTGTCTTCATAAATGTAGATATAAAAACAAATTCCTCAGAGAACAACTTTTTATTGTGTATTCTTATAGTGGATGTAATGGCAGCAGATCTTGACGTCATCAATTTGTTTATCATTGCTGGAGCCACACTCGCCATTCCCATCCTGGCTTTTGTTGCCTCTTTTCTTTTTTGGCCTTCAACGCTCATAAAAGTTTATTATTGGTAAGCCTTTTGTGTCATTTAAAATACCATTGTTTTTCCGCAAACACAGTAAAAGAAACAACGTATCAGATTTATTCTTGGCTTTAATATTCCCCTCCTCATTTACAGGTACTGGAGGAGAACTCTGGGTTTGCAAGTGCGGTTTGCCGACTGTGGTGGATATCGCTTCTGTTACTCATACAGAGGAAAGCCAGGAATGAGACCAAGTATTTTAATGCTGCATGGTCTGTCTGCCCATAAGGACTCATGGCTTACTGTTGTCAAGGTGTGATCAGAAAGAAACACTGATAAGTATTGTTATGTGACTATATGTTATGTCAGCATAATTCAAGTGAGAAATATTTCAAAAATTAATTTCAGGCCATTTTCAGTATCTACCAAAGCACTTGCACATAGTGTGTGTGGACATGCCAGGCCATGAGGGCACAACACGAATCAGCACAGATGATTACTCCATTGAGGGGCAAGCCAGAAGAATTCACCAGGTAATAAACTGTAGTAATCCATTATAATAACAACACAAATTAATGAGGTTGCAACTTTATACTTATATCCTATATGTGCTGAACATTTTCCCTAGTTTGTGGAGGCCGTTCGTTTAAACAGGAAACCTTTTCACCTTGTTGGCACCTCAATGGGGGGGAATATTGCAGGAGTTTTTGCTGCCTTTTATCCCACAGAAATATGCAGTCTGACCCTAATATGCCCAGCCGGTTAGTATACTTTCTATACCTTTATTCCTAAAAATGCAAAAGTTGGCAGTTTGATCCCTTACTGCATATATAGTGACCACCTCAAATTGTAGTAAAAGTGTGAAAAGCTGTGGGATGTAGTGGGACGATGCGGGACAGACATGATGAATAGGATTTATCACAAATGAAAAACTAAATATGTGCAACACACATTACAACATAGAAATTCAGAATTCACCAAAAGTTGTGGTTTTTTAGCTGGATATTATGTAAATGTGTTCTCACTTTAAAATTAAATTCATATGGCACTTGTGAAAAAGTGGGGCATTCGCTATGTAAGTGAGATGAGGGACACATGCCTAAATGGCTGTGCAAGACAACCAAAAAAGGGACAGGGGGTTCATAATATTCGTTAAATATTCTGGCAGTATTGGTAGGTAGTCATTGGCCTTCTTAAACAGAGCTTCGCATTTCACTACCTCTTTATAGTTGGAAGACATCCTTGCCATTTTGTCTTTGAGTCATTGGTTCAGTTTTCTTTTATTAGCATATAACTTTCGATTCTACCCTTTGCAGGAATAAAACACCTCTGTGAAACTAAATTTGACAACCATCTGCAGGATCTGGAGCACAGTAATTTCACACTAAACATCCCACTGATCCCAACAACACCGGAAGAGATGGAAGACATGTTTAAACTTTGTTCTCATGTTCGCTTTAAAATACCACAACAGGTCAGCTTGACATTTCATAAATAACTACTATAAGGCTACTTCTGCTTATTTACTAAACATGCTGCACTGTGCTTTCGTCTTAGATTCTACAAGGATTAGTAGATGTCCAAGAACCCCATAATGAATTTTACCAAGACGGTTAGGCATTGCCTCCACACTATTTAATTTAAATGTCTGTGGTGAAGCTTATCTAAAATGACGTCTTCCTTAGTTTTTATGGAGATTGTTGGTGAAAAATCAAGATATGCTTTACAAGAAAACTTACATCTGATCACAGCACCCTTGCAAGTCATATGGGGGAAACGAGATCAGGTAATGTGCATAATGCTTGTAATGGAATAGACAAAATAAGGCACTTTTAAAAAAAATTTTTGCAGGTGGTGGATGTGTCTGGAACTGCAGTGATAAAAGAAATATTGCCTGGATGCAGAATTGACCTACTGGACAACTGCGGACACTCGGTGGTGATGGAGAGACCTTCTAGGACAGCCAAACTTATCCTGGAGTTTATCATCCAGCAGCAAGAGGCCAGGGGGTGTGCAAAGAAGTCTACCTAAGGGAAAAGAAAAACACAAACTTGAAAGACTGGGAAATATTTGTCTAAATAATTGGCCTACTCTTTCCTTTGTCGGAATGCAGTAACTGCCTGCTTGCAATAAAATATTGTGAGACGTATAACCTTTGAATTTGTTTGTTGTTTTGTAGAAAGTAATACCAACATTCTGTAGTGTAAGATGTCTGCTGATGTGGATGTACTCGACTCGTTCCTCCCCCATCTGACTCTCAAGTGTGCGCATTTGCAGCAGCCTGGAGCGGTACACAGCTGCCACAGTGGCTAATCTCTGCTGCAGCCAGACTTTACCGCGGAATGTAATCAATCGTCTACTACTTATAGGAGAAACAAGGGACTAGGGAGGAACTTCTTAAGATAAACCCACTTCTGGGGTGGCTTATCGGGATTTGGGCGTTTTGACCAAGTTTCAAGCTAGTCGTGTGCTAGTTAGCATTTAGCTAGCTACAGGCTAGGTTGTTCTAGCTGCACACTGTTTACACATGCGGGTTTTAGGGTCTTGTTAACGTAGTCAGTAGTGGTCTTTAGTGAAACAGGCGCAGGATATTCCACGGCTACTGCCTCATTTATCTACTGGCACGGCTAAACCATCACCGAAGACACCTTTTCAGATTTGGATTTCTCTTCTGCCCAAGCAGCTCTACAAATGGAGAATGGAGATTGGGGTCGTAAGGTAAAGACAGCCATAATGAATCCCTATGGGACACCCGGTCTTCTGTTACATTTATTATGATACATTACCACTATGTTGATGCTATAACCGTGTAAATGTTTGTGTTTTGGTTTGTTTTCTTGCAGGTGACTAGTCCAGTTACTTTAAATGTAGGGGGACATCTTTTCACCACCAGTTTATCCACTCTGCAGCGCTACCCAGATTCAATGCTGGGGGCAATGTTTCGGGGAGACTTTCCCACAACCCGGGACTCGAATGGAAACTATTTTATAGACCGAGATGGGACACTCTTCCGTTACATCCTAAACTTCTTACGGACATCTGAACTTACTCTTCCTCTCGACTTCACAGAGACAGACCTTTTGAGGAAAGAGGCTGACTTTTATCAAATTGAACCTTTAATCCAGTGCCTTAATGATCCCAAACCGCTATATCCTCCTGATATCTTTGAACAGGTAGTTGAGCTGTCAAGCACAAGAAAACTGTCAAAATACTCAAATCCTGTTGCTGTTATTATTACACAACTTACTATAACTACAAAGGTCCATGCCCTGCTTGAAGGTATATCTAACAACTTCACCAAATGGAACAAACATATGATGGATACAAGGGATTGTCAGGTATCTTTCACATTTGGACCATGCGACTATCACCAAGAGGTGTCCCTCAGAGTTCACCTCATGGACTACATAATGAAACAGGGCTTTACGATTCGAAACACACGTGTACATCATATGAGTGAACGTGCAAATGAGAATACAGTAGAGCATCACTGGACTTTTTGTCGACCAGCACACAAAGTGGAAGATTGAGAACCAGTATCTTAAATAGAACTTAAAGAAAACTCCTAGGCCAGCATATATAGTATATTGTTACGCTCAATTGAAAGGTCACAAACTGTGTGTGTGTCTGTGCCATTCAACACAGAAAATAGTCTTGAATTATGCGGCAGACTTTGAAAAGCTGTAAAACTAAAACAATCGGACCCTGATTTTATTTTAAAAATCTATCAATTGCACATTATCTAAAATGTAAACATGGGTGTACCTTGGTGTACAATAAAGCCGCTTCAGAAATTTGTATGTACATTTTACCAATTGCTTGAAAACGTTTTCTTGACAATTTAACAAAGAAATTTTAAATTTGATCAACATGGTGGTGTCCTTTATTGTTACGTTATTTGTAGCATAATCTTGTCTTAATTTGTTTTGTTTTTTTGTAGTTCTCAAAACACTATGTATGGTACGTTTTGTAAAGTCATTTAAAGCAATTGCATGTATCTGAATGCCTTGTGTCTTTACCTGTGCTACAGTATTATGTTGTCATAATCCCATCAATAATGTGTTCAATAAATTAATTTGTATATTTGTTCCACTTAAATAATATTGAATTTCTTTACACTTATAAACAGATGCACAGAACATTTAATGTCTGCTGCAACCAAAAGGTTTGTCCTATCTGCGAAATAGGTTTTTGACAGTTTTCTTTTGTATCATTAAAAAAAGCAATAGCGCTAAAGCTTTAACCGGAAGTGACAACATTTTAAGTGCGTTTATTTCCATCATCGTTGAAGTCGGGGAACGTGCGTGTACTCTTTTCAATGTGACACCGCCCTTTTGGTCTACGCTCGTGAGAAAAACATCTCACACTTAGCTGCCATTACGCCTTGTTTCTGAAGGGTACATGGATCGGTCAAGCTTCTCGTCAAACTGAGTCAGTCAGTAACAGAAGATGTTACATAGAAGTGAAAACATTAGATTTATTCTTAATTTCGTTCCTGGTAAACGTCGTTTCGGTACCTACAGGTTTCTGCCCATATTTTTCTGTATTGGGGGCGTCATGGAGTGGATCATGATCAACGTGAGGATCGGAAAAGAGACTTTCTGTAAGTTTACAGCAGCTACTACGACTCTGAATATCTGCCACATTGTTATTACCAGATTAACGTAACACATTTAGATAATAAAAGCACTCGGGGTAATTTGCTCAAATGGTTTGTTTTTGTTATTGAACCCGCGTGTTACTCTACAAAAAATCCCCCGTTTTATAATGTAGTTCCTAGTTGGGCCTTGCCTGATCTAAAAGCTCAAATTTAGGCACAGGTCTGATAAAGTCATAATGTGTTAAGTAACATTACCATAAATGTGTGTTGGTAATTTGGTAAAAGCTAAAAAACAGGACAAGTTGGCAGAAAAAAAAGCAGAAAAATTTAAAGTGTCAATTAATTTCAAATAAAAACAAAAAAAATGTTAACATTTGACTAAATAATCTCGAAATCTCGATATTTAGCCTACATAATGCATAGTTAATAACTTCATAGTATATTATATTTAATATATTAAATTATGAATATTATAAATACATCTTGCACTACTCACCATATTTGCTGCTTGTAAACTAGTACTTTTTAAAATCCCATCTATTAATTACAACTGCAAATTCATTTTTTTTTTTTAAATATATTTTTTTGTTCCAGATGATGTTTACCGAAGAAAACAGTCAGAGCGAGCATATCAGAAGAGGATTGCAGAGGGTTTTACAGTAGAGCCCGCTGCCAAATAAACTGACATGGGATCTGTTACCTCAGAACAAAATGTGTATACCTAAAAGGACACTGAAGAAAAGAAGAAATTAAAAATATATTATTTTGTATTTATGCTAATATTAGTTGGTTGTGTGTGTCAAATTAGCAGACATGTTTAATGAATTATATTAAGTTAATAAATATGTGGTGTTTATTTTTGGCATGATTTTAAAAAATACACATTTTACCATAAATGTTGGGGTTGTCTATGTTAGGTTACCATTACATCATATATTTCCGTTATTAGTTATTATGTACATATTTATGAGATGTATTATCCGCAGTGTTAGTGCGCAATGTGCAGTCAAAGGGAAATTGCATCTCGTAAGTGGTGATATCACAGACACATACAATACCATACAATACCATACAATACCATACAATACAATACAATACAATACAATACAATATATTTAGCCGCTTCTATAAAGCTGTATATTTACTGAATAAACACACCTTCATATCAAAAACTGTCGGATAAAGGCTAAAGAATGGTTTTAATTCACTGATCAATTAACCTATGATTATAGGCGTATAATATATATATATATAGATATAGATATAGATATATATAACGGGTGTATCGAATAATAAGCATATGTATCAAATATATCCTGTTCTTAGTGTAATACAGCGTGAATAAATGAGCAGTGCTGCATTACGTAAGGCAGATGCGTGGTTTATACCAGGGAAATCGAAGCCTGAGTAGCGGAAGTGGTTCTGCCCTGAACGATAGGCTGATCGAGACGAGACTGAATCGCCCGGAGAGACTAAAACAGAATTAAAAGCATCCATACCGTAAGTGATCTTATTTAAATATTGTATATGTCATTGTGTTATGGATAATGTTGGTCATCTGATGTGATAAAATAGCTGTGTAGAATCTAAAGCTCAATGCTGAAAGCACATAACCGAGAAGAGCAAACGGGCCGCAGGTCGAAGCTAGATGCGTTAGCCTCGGCTGCTTGTAGCGCTTAGATTCATGACACTTTGTTCTGACAGGCGCTCTAGTCCAGGCTAGCCGTGTGATAAGCTAGACAAAACGCACCAACTGTTCAAACAGGACCTTGTGTTCCAAATAGTGGATGTTCATCACACTGAATAACTCTTTTATGTCCATTAAATTACAGCCATGTTTTCGTAAATGTCGGCCATTATCTGTTCATGGCCCTGCTAACCAGCGTTACCGTTATCTTTGGTAGATGGACGGTAGCTAACTCCTAATGCCCATCTTCAATTCACAAACACGACACATACACATGAAATATACACATGAAATATTATACCCTGTTTATGCTGTCAAAATAGTGTAGACTATAACGCTGTAACGTTAACCTTAAAACGAAAGGGCGTCCGATGGCTGTCGCCAGCGGCATTATCTGCGACAGGGCTGCCAGCTATTGAAGGGTGGGCATTAAAGCCAGGCTAGCTTAACACTGAAGACATCCGCTCTTTTTTTTTTACGATTTAACGTGGTCAAAGGATAATAGAAAACTGACCAAACGCTATTCGAATAAACTGTTCCGTGTGCACATTTTCTTTGATCAAATTGCTGGTCGTGTGAGCATACACTTGTGCCTGTAATGGGTTAGCGTAAATGCGGCTAACATTAGCACAGTTTGTGTGGATGACCCACTTGCCTAGGGCCCAGCTCTAGTTAAAAATCGCCGTATCTCGTCTAGTATTATGCTTCTGAATGTATCTATCGTTAACATACTGACATGCATACAAAACACAAACATAAAATGTGCATGATGATGAATAAACCCCGTTTATTCACTTGAACTAATTTAACATTATAAGGATGTGTGTAATTAATTGTATCGCTTTCTGTTTGTATGTTGTCGATTAGTCCAGAAGATGGACAAGAACGACCTGGTACAGAAGGCCAAGCTTGCTGAGCAGGCTGAGCGCTACGATGACATGGCTACGGCCATGAAGTCTGTGACCGAGCAAAGTGCCCCTTTGGAGCTTTCCAACGAGGAGCGCAACCTGCTCTCCGTCGCCTACAAGAATGTGGTGGGAGCGCGCCGCTCCTCCTGGCGTGTCATCTCCAGCATCGAGCAGAAGACTGAGGGCAATGATAAAAAGCAGCAGATGGCCAAAGAATACCGGGAAAAGATCGAACTGGAGCTGAAGGATATTTGCCAGGATGTGCTTGTATGTTTATACCAGTACTACATTATTTTGTTTGTCATTTAGACCAGGTTCTCAAACATTTCGAAGCCAGGGACTTCTTATCATGAAAATATCCCAAGCCCCCCTATTGTTCTCCACAACGCAAATCGTTCAAACCGTGTTTATAACCAAAATTGGATGAAATATGAATTTCTCAGATTCCTAGTAGTTGTTTCCATAAACACATTGTATTGTATATCGAAATTGTAGCATACTAGTAATTATCAATGTTATCAATATTTTGAGGGGACCCCAAACACATGGCCCAGGGACCTCCAGGGGTCCTGGACCAAACTTTGAGAACCACTGATTTAGACCATGTTGTTAATTCAGAAACATAACTGTTTTTCAGAGCCTACTGGACATATACCTTATTAAATACTCAACTGCTCCTGAAAGCAAGGTCTTCTACTTGAAAATGAAAGGAGACTATTATAGATACCTGTCTGAGGTTGCATCTGGAGAAACTAAGAAGGGTAAATTATAATTATTTGTTCAGTAAATTTAGGAAATGTACATTCCATTTTGGTAGGACTGTGTAATTTTGTTTCATTGCGTCTTTTGTTTGTAGAAACTGTTGAGAAGTCTCAAGAAGCATACCAGCAAGCCTTTGACATCAGCAAGACAGAGATGCAGCCAACACACCCCATCAGGCTTGGCCTGGCCCTCAACTTCTCCGTCTTCTATTATGAAATCCTCAGCAGCCCAGAAAAGGCCTGCAACCTGGCTAAAACGGTATTAAATCACAATTTTAACAATCTCTCTGTGACTCTGACATGGTCAAACAAAACCAGAAAACATATTTTGTTGATGTTTAGGCATTTGATGAAGCCATTGCTGAGCTTGACACTTTGAATGAGGATTCCTACAAAGACAGCACCCTGATCATGCAACTACTAAGGGATAACCTGACTGTGAGTTACCAGCACAGTACTTATTGTTCACCAACAATATTGTAAAATGAAAATACTTAGTTATTTCATTATTTCCTTTTCTGCAGCTGTGGACATCAGAAAACCAGGCAGATGAGCAGGAGACAGGAGATGGGGAAAACTAAAGGAAATTGCACTGTTAATCCACCTACACTCTTTATCTTAAACACAGACAGCTTATATACATCCCCTCCACTCCATCAGCTCCTCCCACTTCTGTATGACAAGCAGCCTGAATTGCTCCTGATCAACTAGTTTTACCCCTCTCAACTTTATTGTGAGGTGACAGGGTAATTTTTTTCAGTTCTTAGCAGACTCAGTCACTTTGTGGAAATATGTTGTATTGAGTAGTGAGTCCATGTTGCTGAATATGTTTTTATTTTGGCTTTATATGTACCGTATGTATGCTGGTATGTGCAGCCGGAGAGCATGTGAGTGTGAGTCCAAGAATAACAGGTCGGGGTTTGTTGTGAATTTTAATGGTTCCTTTCCTTTTATCCCTGCTATAATTTCTTGTGCATTTTTAATTCCTTTTTGTTACTTTTATTTGTGATTCCTCATGCTATTTAGAATTTTTATTGTGTAGGGTAATCAAGCTGGCAGTTAACTTTCAAAGACAACACTGTGAGGGTAAATGTTCAATTTCACAAAAAAATCTATTTGAAAAATGGTAAAATCCTGTATTCAGCTGACTGCAATTCTGCTGTGAGCTCATACAGAAAGGAGGCAGGCTGTATTGTGACACTGACATCTTGGTGTAATCCTCCTTGATCATGTTCACACAGTTTTCACCATTTAAACGTTTTAAGGGATCCCATGAATGGTTATTTTAGATTTGTTTTAGACATAACACATTCCACCTTCTTAGGAATAGGCAAAGCTCATTTTTATTATTTTATTAAGTATGGTTTGTCTCTTGTAGTTTTACTCGCTGTTTGGGTGCTGCTTGAACACAAATATAAAAAAAATGTCTGTGCATAAATGTGGTTCTCAGTATTTTGCAAGTTTGACTATCATCTGTATGTACAACTAAAGTAATCTTATGATATTGATATTTGAAATTGTCTTAACACGCACTGTACCAACACTGCTTGCAAAATATTCCTCTTCAAAGTGGTTAATTTATCTAATTATTCATTTTCCTGTGTTGGCTTTTGGTTTCAAGTTAGTGCCAGCAAATCTTTCTCTAACATAAATACAAACAGAAATGGAGAAGTCTTTTGTGTTAACCAATTTCATTTTGATATATAGTGTGGATAGGGAAATTGAAATATCAGGGTACTGTAATTTGGATATTTGGGAAAAGGCTCAGTGTCACAATACCATAGCATCACCACTACATTCCACATATTGTAGTTAAAGACACCATTCCACATTTTAGCTGACAGTCTGTCCATTATGACAATGTTCCAACCAATTTAATTAATCTTATGTTTGGGGAGGGGGGGGGGGAATGAATCCATGTAAGTTTGTTATTATGCTTGATGAAAATGCAGTTAGTGAATGTGGGACAAAGCCTGTCTGTATATCAGGTATCTACTTGCTTTGTTTTTACTGATAAGTCTTATGGCTTAAAAAAAATAATAATTTGCTTCTGTAACAGTCTATTATTACCCAGTGCACAAAAGTGGTGTGTGAAACTTTAGAATAGCTCTAAAAAGCGGTGACGAAATGGAGATAAAACAATGGTTGGTGTAATTCTAGCTTTGTGTTATGTATCTTAAATCCATTCTAGTTTCACTATACATGTAAGAAATAGGAAAGTGTCAAAGACCATTCAGTGAAATAAAGTTTCGTTTAAGATAATAAACAAATTAAATCTTTTTTTCCATCAGTTGTAATAAGGCACATAACATCATCTTATCACAAGTGGAAAAAAAACCCACATTATGAAATTAAGGTTTGTTAATTTAAGAGAAATGTACACATGGATATAATTGTACACCAGCAAATCAATTTATAATAATGTTGGTATAAAAAAATCTTGCTAATGGAACACATTTGAAATGTTTTGGCTGGATGTCAATTTGACATTGCAATTGTTATTACAGTTTGATAGCATTAAAATGTTAAACTGGAAAAACATGGAGCTGTTGATGTAGTAAATGATTGCAAAGAGAAAATCTGATCTAATAATTCTGAACTGTCGTTAATGTATCTACACTTCATCATGACTGTAGCAGGGGCCAGCTGCTCCCCCAGTCAACAGGATCCATGCTTGAACAGCTTAACTATATTTCGATGCGGACTGGCACAGTTAACTTTGACCTTCATCCACACACTTTACCGGAGTACGGCAGGTGTTCCACGGCCCTAAATTGAATGAGAACATCCTTCCGCCACCTGTGGAAAGCGTGAACGCCCTTTGCAACCTTCACTACTCTGAGACGTTCAAATCGACCCCCCCTGCTGTGTAAGTAACTTCATCTCTTATTAACCTCCCAAACGTCATCTTAAAAATACCAGCATACGTGAGTTTTTGGTAGCATTTTGCAGCTCGTAGCATAACCTTAAAGCGAACTAACGTTAGCCACACCCTTTCTCCGGTGGCTTTGGCATAGGTTATCAAAAATACTGTTTGTTGTATTTCATAAAGCTATGAGTACACAAACTACACATCTGAGTTTAAATCATGCGATTTAATCACGTAACTAGTTAGTTACTACAAAATGCACTCGGGAAAACGTATGTGTGCTAATGATTTGACGTTGCTAATCTGCGTTGGATGTTGAGTGGTCAGTTTTACATCAACGGTAGTAACGTTAATTTGGACTATACTTTTTACTGTTTGAGTTATTTATTCTTTTATATATCAAATATTTAAACAATCAAACTATACTAAACATGTTTTACAAAAACTAGACTTGCCAACACTGCCACGTTAGAAATGATACAAAGTGCTAAAATAAAAAAAATGTTATGGGTAAATGCTAGAAGTGTTGTTTTTTTTTCTTCAGTTCAGACCTAAAGAGGCTTACTAACTGGCAAACATGAGTGAAACATGGTTAAAATGTCAGAATTTAACCTCCCTTTGCTTATCTTTCCATTAGTCATCTAATAAAGCTTTGGAAGAGATACCAGGATGAACAGCACTGGACCAGCCTACCCGCTGGCTTCTCTTTACGTGGGGGACCTGCACCCGGACGTGACTGAGGCTATGTTGTATCAGAAGTTCTCTCCTGCGGGACCCATCACGTCCATCAGGGTCTGCAGGGACATTATAACTCGCCGATCTCTGGGATACGCCTATATCAACTTCCAGCAGCCAGCAGATGGTAAGAGAGCTGCATGTGTACGGTGCATAAAAAGCTATACAGTCAGAAAACTCTAAACGGGTCAACAACAGAATATGGGACGTTGGACTTTTTATTTATTCCATTTTGTCCACCATCTGATAAAAGGGAACTCTCAAGCTGCTTGATAAACTGTACTTAAAAATTAAGCTATAACTCTTGTATTTCCTGTCAGATCAATAATTCTGGGAAGCATCAGGGTCAGTTTGTACTCCAAACCACAAATAAGAAATTACCCTAAAATGCATTTTCAAATGAATAGGACTTTTATATGGATTTCGCCTGGACATTTTTGCTTTATTACAAGTCCCTAAAACTTATTTTTCGTGACTTTACCTTCAGCTTCAAAACCCAACAAATGCTCATTTTGTTGTCAATCAGCTGATCCCTCCCGACACCACCTTTACTCATTCATATATTTAACAAAGACAATCTAGGCGGGATCTAAAATCTGAATTCCTCTGTGCATAACTTGTTTCTATTATAATTGGAGAAAAACAGACGTCAGAGTCTCAGCTTCACAAAGGCTCCAGTACTAAAATGGGCCCCTAAGCATGAGGGGTTAAAGGAATGTGACTAGCATTCATGCGTCACAAGAAGGTTCAACTCCCAGGCCACCTATGCTGCGTGCATGTTTATGTCGGACAGTTCAGATGGGAGATTCCTCCGAGGGCGGAGCTCGTTCACGCATGTACTATTCTGTTTGTGACTTAATATTTTGGGGGAGCTGCATTGTTTACTGTACTTCTTAAAAGGTTATTGTTCACTGATTGCATCTATCTTATTCGTAGTTAACTCTAGTTTTCCTTCCACCAATCAAACACCCACTACATCACAGCTCGGGTCGTCCGTGCTGTTTCCAGAATTCCCATTTGTTAGACTTGTGCAAACACCTCAGTGCGGTGTAACTTCCAGACAGAAACTCATATTTACAGGTTTCCCCCATCAACCCTAAAACATGCACAAAGAAGGCGGCAGATATGTTGTTGTGCATGTTTTGAAGAGCTGTTAAATTTTGTTGGAATATTGTTGATAATTTAAAGCTGATTAACAAAATTAAACAAAAATGCAAAAAAACTTTCCAAATGGGGCTATAACGGAATATTTCTGTATTTGTGGATAATGTTACTGTCATTTCACATGTGTAAAATACTTTAAAGACGGGCTTTTACACATTTCTGTTTTATATTGTCTGAATATTTTTATTGGATAATTATTTTTAAAAACAATTATTTTTTTTATTTTTTTAAACTAGTGACCTCGCAATAGGCAATCCTTCAGCTAGGTGGTCCTGACCGTGCGTGTGCGTGTGCGTGTGCGTGTGCGGCGGTGCGTGTGTGTGTGTGTGGTGTGTGCGTGAAGAAAATGTGTGTGTGTGTGTGTGAGAAAATAAAACTAAAAGGATTTTTATTTAGGATCATTCAGTATTTCAATCATGAAAATAAATTTAATGGGGAAAAACATTCATAGTATTCATGGTCTTAAATGCAAGAATCAAAATTTTTTATATTTGATTTATTCTGACTTTTAACTTGTGTATTATGTTTCTAGCTGAATGTGCTCTGGATACAATGAACTACGATGTTCTTAAGGGTCGACCAATACGGATAATGTGGTCCCAGCGTGACCCGGGCCTGAGGAAGTCTGGAGTGGGAAACATTTTCATCAAAAACATGGATGAATCCATTGACAACAAAGCACTCTACGACACCTTCTCTGCATTTGGGAATATTTTGTCCTGCAAGGCAAGTAAACTGCATTCACCCATTATAATTGATCTAAATCGGGCATCCTTTAAAAAAGATGACGACATGACCACTTTTTGAAATTTAAAGCAACAGAATACCCCACAAAAAAACCTCGCAAAGTGTTTTCTTCTTCCTGGGGGGAGGAAATAATTGAAGCACTGCATTAATCCAATAACCTATTTGCCTTTTTTGAGGCCGCAGTTATGAGGAAAAAACTGTTCACATGCTACTTAATGTTAACCTGCTGAAGAAGACTCCCATTTTAAGACCTCTGTACTTGATGGCAGCAATAATTCAGCGTGATGCCACTTTCATAGTATCAACAGGAATTCTCACTGTCTGTGGTGTGCACGCAAATAGAGTAATTTCCCATGGAGCACTTTTACTGAAACATATTCATAGCCTCGTGGGATATATATTAAATATTATTTAGATAATTTGTAATTGTTTAATTCCCAGCTGCGTTTGCATGTTGTGCTCTTCTAGGTTGTCTGTGATGAGAAAGGATCCAAAGGCTATGGGTTTGTCCATTTTGAAACTCAGGAAGCTGCAAACCGAGCCATAGAGACCATGAATGGGATGCTGCTAAATGATCGAAAAGTGTAAGTTCTAGATCTGCTTTTGCTGCTTACCTAAATTGTAGGAGCTAAAGTACAGTCATCTCTACTCTGTACTATAACGGTTTGTTGATTGTTGTAGATGATGATTTCATGTGTTTTTTGCTTAGTAAAGGGACATTCAGTCGGGAGTCAGGAATTGTCATCTCACAGACCCCATTTGTGGCAAGCTCTGGTCAGGTTTCCATGGTTAAGTCAGAAAAGGCAGGAGCCATGGCTAGGTTTGTGGTCTGTTTGAGTGTGAAATCTGTCTGCTGCTTAGAGACACTTTGTAGGCGATACAGTTTTTGTTTTTTAGTGTTGCATGGCAGTGTTTTAACACAACTCTCATTGATTACTACAGAAAGTATAATCTGTTATAGGTTTTATTTGAAACATTTTAATTTCAAGGCAGTACCAACAAGCACAAAGGTAAAGCAAAAATGACTTGTTTTCTTCACTGTGAGCGGAGACGTTTGTTTTTTTTAGAACATGTCAAATCATTCCAAAGCAAGTGCCATAGCAATAGCAAATGATCGATTCGATGCAGACACGATTTTGCCCATTTGGACTTTAGACAGCCGTATCCACTGGTGCAACTGGTCAAGCAAGAATGGAAAAACATAGAAAACGGTGAGAAAGCTTTGTGTTGCAAAACAAGTAGTTTTATGCATCTGCTTGCCTTTTTCCGCTTGGCCACATTTGCATTGTCTTCTCTTATTACAGTAGAAATGTATAATTTTTAACACTAACATTGGTTTGATTTATAGTTTTGTGGGTCATTTTAAGTCCCGCAAGGAAAGGGAGATGGAGTATGGCACAAAATCTGTCAAGTTCACCAACGTGTACGTTAAAAACTTCGGCGACAACTTCACTGATGAGAAACTCAAAGAGGCTTTTTCTGCGTTTGGTGAGTTCACTTAACCATTTATTGATAATTGCTCAGAGTGGTGGTCAGGGTTCCCACACGTCCTGCAACCTCTTAGTGTAGGGTGAGCACAATTTCAAAATTAAAAACTGGGACAATCCCAGGTTGGAATGGGGGTTATGATAATCTTGAAAAAGTGCGAATCATCAAGTACATCTTTATGCACTCTGTAGACACACTCATTCATGGCTCATTCACGCCTCTTTCGCGACTCACTTTTGAGTCGGTATGTAATCTAAACAGTGGAACTGAGTGTACTTTTATGTTCTGGTTATTCTAAAGCCAGATTTTCTCTATCTTGGCTAAATAAATGACAATGTATTCCAATCTTTACTGTAAAACTGGGACATGTCTTGTGTAAAACTGGGACAAATCAATGGTTTTGGATACCTCTGCAGGGACATGGGACACACGTGGTCTGTAAATGGTCTGTCACCCTAGCTTAGTGCATTATGTATCCGTGCTAATGTTATGCGGTTACTTGACTTTTCTATTTCTCAACGCTGCAAAACTTCCTCCTCTGTGTGGGCGAGTGGTATGGGCAGAGCTACTGGGTACAGCACACACCAGAGAAAGTGCGTGCCCAGACAAAGCAGATGTGTGTGCATTTTTAAAACGTTCCACCAAACTACTGTAACGAATGCAGTCTTTATGCAGTAAAGAAGTTCACAGGTGGAATTTAAGCATAGGCCCTGCATGTATCAAGCAAGTTCTACTAAGCCATCTGCTCTATGGAATAAAACAAAAACCTTAAACATTTTTACAAGTATAATGATGCATTTTATAATTGTCACCAAAGTGGGAATAATACAAATTGTTACTGTACACATTGAGCAAATCATTGCATTGTGCATCATACCTAATTAATGTACCTTTTTAAATACATCTACATATTTTCCTGTCGATAGGGAAGACTCTGAGTGTGCGAGTAATGAAAGATGAGAAGGGCGTGTCGCGGGGATTTGGATTTGTGAACTACTCTTATCACGAGGATGCTCAGAAGGTTAGTCCAGTCCCTAACACTGTCCTACGCACATGTTTTGGTGCCCATTTTGAATGTCTTGCGACCCCTAGGCTGTCGATGAGATGAACGGAAAAGAGCTCAATGGCAGAATCATTTATGTGGGTCGTGCTCAAAAAAGATTGGAGCGGCAGGGAGAACTCAAGCGCAAGTTTGACCAGATCAAACAAGATCGAATCCAGCGCTACCAGGTGCCACGCACTGCCCTTCTACCTCCCCTGTACACCTTGTGACTGAATATTGTATTGATCTACTGTTTCTCTTTTAGGGCGTGAATCTTTATGTGAAGAATCTTGATGACACCATTGACGATGAAAGACTCAGGAAGGAGTTTGCTCCTTATGGTACCATCACCAGTGCAAAAGTGTGTAAACTGAGAAGAGTTTATATTCTGCAGGGGTCTCCAAACTTAGTCCTGTACAATTAATTGCTATGAAATTTGAAATTAAATTTTAATGGTTACAATTATTACATTTGACAAAAGCAAAACACCCTGTGTAGTTTAGATTTCTGCCAATGTTACAAAATAATTGATTCTTGTATTAATGTAGCTGTTCATGTCAGTGTTTTCTCACATTTAAATTTTCCTGAACATTTTAAAAATGTGCTGTGTGAACTGGATTCTCGTTTGAAACAAACTTTTTTAAAAACTCACCAACCGAGTCACATCTACTCTCGTAATGACAGCTTTGAATAAAGTTGCATTTTAGTAAATGCACCAATTGTAATTGCATGTGTTTTACTTTGTCTAGGTAATGACAGATGGCTCTCAGAGCAAAGGGTTTGGGTTTGTGTGTTTCTCCTCACCAGAAGAAGCAACAAAAGCCGTAACCGAAATGAATGGGAGAATCATTGCCACCAAACCGCTGTATGTCGCTCTTGCTCAACGCAGAGAGGAGAGGAAAGCAATCTTGACCAATAAATACATGCAGAGAATTGCGTCCATGAGGTCCATGCCCAGTCCCTTAATCGACTCTTATCAGCAGGCAGGATACTATATGACACTACCACAGGTGGGCAATGAACAGTGGTCATCTTTTAGGGGCATTTCAAAACGTTAATTCGCATACCAGCCAAAGGTGTACTCGATATATATTATAAAG
The DNA here is from genome assembly GCA_015082035.1 of Chaenogobius annularis. Taxonomy (NCBI): domain Eukaryota; kingdom Metazoa; phylum Chordata; class Actinopteri; order Gobiiformes; family Gobiidae; genus Chaenogobius; species Chaenogobius annularis. The sequence continues at coordinate 43,444 of BJKM01000115.1, forward strand.
AACGAGCTTTTTGCCATTTTTAATAGCTTTTTATCACATCTTTCAGCCCCCATCTCGACCCTACTATAACCATGGTGCTGTGAATAACGCGAGACCAGTTCCTCGTTGGGCTGGACAACCACCTAAACATGGTGAATTGTTAAAATATTTCAAAGTAAGTAAAAAGGCAATTCTAAATGGTGTGTTCTTGTTGTGTTTCAGGGCCGTATTCGCCCCAGTTTAATACTGGTCCACGGCGTGGATCGATTGCTACAGTTAAACAAGCGTCCACCCAAGTGCCACATGTCATCTCTGGAACTCAGAAAACAAGTGTGTGCCTGAATTTACATCAGTGAAAACAAAACTGTTCTTTCATTGCATTTGATTTCAGACAACATTGGGACCCAGACTGGAGGGAGAGGGGACTCTGGTGTGGTCAGGAGTAATCAGTACAAGTATTCTTCTGGAGTGAGAAACCCACAAGTGGTACAAATCCCCGTGACACGACAGCAGGCCATACATGAAATCTGCATACTGTAGATTAGGAATAACCACTGATGAGTGAAGAGAATATTGATTCTGGGGCAGCCTGTGCACTTGAAACTCATTTAAACTTGAGCTCAGCTCATTCATTTGGACTGTGACTCGCTCCCCTCTCTCCCTGTGCACTGCATCTGTGGCTACAACTGTACTTTTCCAAAATGGAGTGAAAATGCATAAAATTGTAAAAAGACAAGTTCTAGGGCTGCAACTAACAATCATTTTGCTAATCAATTAGTCTAGTGATTTATTCTTTTGATTAATCAATTAGTTGTTTGGAACTCACGCGTGAGTCACGTGATAAGATTTTTACTGAATTTAAGATTATGGAGTGTTTTCATCAGATACAAAAAATTTGCACAGTGTGTCATAAAACTTCTTTTCAGTTCATGGCATGTTTTTGAACCCATGTATAAACAAGTTAACGATGACTAAATTGGTTATTTAAATAAGCAATTAGTTGCAATTAATCGATTTAACTTGCAGCCATAACTTATTAAACACTATCCAGTCAGACAAGTGTGACGAAACACTTGTCTAACACGTAATAAACTTCTCATGGCGACAGCGCAGTCAACCAACCCAAAAGTTGACATTTGGAACCTCGCTCGAACAAGGTCATGCTGTTGTCATTGAACAAGGCACTTTAATTATGTAGATATTAAACTGCATTTGTCCTGCTTTAGGGAAAGTCTATTATGGAACCAGTGCTTCACATGTCGGGTCAGGAGCCTCTAGATGCCACGATGTTGGTATCAGCTCCTCTAATGGATCAAAAACAGCTTCTGGGTAATTAAAAGGCTAAATTACATTTAGTACGTATGAGTGTATACTGATGTACGTTTTATGCCCAGGTGAGCGCCTGTATCCGCTGATACAGGCTTACCATCCCAACCTGGCTGGAAAAATCACAGGGATGTTACTGGAAATTGAAAACTCGGAGCTGCTGCACATGCTCGAGTCCCCAGAGTCCCTTCATGCCAAGGTAATAGGCTTGTTTAAGCAGAACACGTGATGGCCCCTGTAATATCGTGAGATCAAGGCGGTGAAAAAGCAACTGCAGCGCCTTCATGGACTACAAAGTCCAACTGCATGATGGGAAATGTAGTGGTGTATAACACGTGAGACAGCACCCTGGCAGCTGATCTTTTATATCACAGATGGTCCAAATGAGAAAAGGCCCAGGCTGTTGTACAATACAGACGGCTTAATATCTTAATGCGTGTGAGACCAACAGATCTTGTCACTAAATCAAACTGTGCTGTTTGGCTGCTTAAGCCTGTTACGAATGTCTTTCTATAACTTAGCTACGTTTTTAGGTGGACGAGGCAATTGCCGTTCTAAAGGCCCACCAAGTAAAAGATCTATCTCCAAAGAAGTAGACACTATTGTTAAGGTATGCCGTTTGAAAATGTAGAGCTTGACACAAGTGCATCATCCTAACATTTGGATTTCTCTTCATTCTCTACAGAAAGTCAACTGTTTATAGGAACGATATTGTAGAAAGAATAACTTGTGGGTGAAAGTTTTGTTGTTCCAAACTTTTGTTAGAATAAAGTTTAAAAAGCAAATCAGACTGTTTTCTCCAAGCTTCTTTGCAGGTGATTAATGAAGTGCAGTACTTACAGGTAGAAAAAAGTACTTTTACCTCATTCACGTCTTAAATTTATCCTGTTCAGTTTACACACTTGATAAGCAGGGCTCAAGTCTTCCAAAAAAAAAGCAGATATAATTTACAAAGCAAATTTATTTTTGGCATGTAAAGCCTAGCCTAACAATCTGAACAGCAAGTCATTTAAACAATTTTATAACCTGCAGATTAAGACGAATCACAGAATGCAAAGCTGAGTACATAAACTTGAGGCATACTTGTTACACACAGGCAACTATTGAACTGCTTCTGTCTCAGTCATTAAAAACGAGGTATATACATTTAATCAGTCCAACTATCGCCGGGAGGGCATCAGGAGCATTGTCGCCGTCACTGAATCAGGGAAAAGGTTGTGGTAGGTTGGCAGAGGTACATATGCAGCAGTGATCATTTTCCCTAAAAAAGGATAAAACAATTAATTTGAGCATTGTAAAATTGGGCAAGACTAAAGTTTTTTACAAACCTGCAAACCAACGTCCATGAAGCGCATTTACAGTGGCCATTGCAGCAGGAATCGAAGGGCATTTTACATAGACATTACCCTGAACAGAGAAATTATGTTAACATCTGTAATAAAGCACTGTCCTAACTTCAGATCAGAGAAACAACTGAACATGGTAGGCTGGGTTTTGTTCGGGTTACTGCCGATTTACAGAGTCAAAAGGCGGCTAAATCATGCTTGGGTGGATTTGTAATAAAGTTACTATAACGTGTTTAAGATTAAATTGTTATTGATGGGTGTAGTAATTTAAAAAAATCAGACTAATTTTACAATCCTACCACATACTTAAACTAGGACTCTGCGGACAGACAACATCCATGCTTTGACTTACTTGAGAGTTTCTGTCCACATAAATGTGTACAACACCACCATGTTTGTTGCACTCGTCAATGACGTCATCTTGTATCTCTGTGGACCAGTTTGGATCATTTTCACTGCAAGAGATAAGACATTGATTTGAATGGATTGATAAAGTCAGAAAAACAATTTGATTTGTGCATTTCTTACGCTTGTGGGTTGAAAAGGTTAGACAGCTGAAGACAATGTGTGGCTATTGGCTGTGACGGGAGGTTCAAGGCTTGAGGAGGCGGTGGACCACCTAACCATAAAAAAAAAAGAATGATATCCATATACTTTGTGCATAAGTAAACCCAGTTGATCTGGCTCATACCGGTAGCTGGCACGTTCCCAAACTGTACGGACCCAGTCATCTGCAGAGCTTGCTGAGCGGCAGGTGGGATCTTCAGACCAGTTCCTGTTGAAAGGATTATGGGGGAAAAGAAATTAGTGAATCACCAAATCTACTGAATTGACTACGTATTTGCCAAATCAAAATTCAAACAAACCCTCAGCTAGTCGAGCCATGAGCTGCAATCGTCCTGTGGTACCCAGGTCAATGCCAGTTCTTTCAAGTTCATCGTTGTCCAGGAACGAGCTGGCCATTGAATAATCTGAGCGCTCTGTAACGTGGCCCACCTTCATTGGACGTCCCGCTAGCTCAAAACCATTCAGCTGCTCCAGGGCTTTTTTGGCACACTCTGCATCAGCAAACTATTTACAGCAGAAATACAGTAAGCAAATATTTCCAGGGAAAATAAAAAAGCCATCAGTAGGTCTTTTACTCACAGAAATGAATCCATATCCTTTTGATCTTCCGGTTTCACTGTCCATCATAAGTTGTATCGACTCAATCTTTAGGAGAGAAAATTTAAATAGTTTAACATGCACACTAATATTTTTATTTTTTTTTAAACTACAGTGACACTAACCCTTCCAAAAGGCTCAAAAATCCCCCGAAGCATTTCCTCAGTGATGTTGAAGTGCAGTGAGCCCACATACAGCCGCATGGGGCCCATGCTGCCCCTCTGCAGGGCATTAGCAGCTGCAGCAGCTCTGTTCTTCTCCGCCTGACATGAAAGCATGAACAGAATATAAATACAGCATATTGGTATAGACCCCTTTTTATTAAAAAGCCCCTGAGGTCACACACCATTACCTGCGAGGCCTGTACAATTATTGGGACGCCCAACAGTCTTTGTCCAGTTAGTCCAATGGCCAGCGGTACAGACGACGTTTCCACAAATTCTATGTAGGCAATGCCCTTTGACCGTCTTGAATTTCTGTCAGAGATTATCCTTACATCTCGAACCTACACAAAGAACAATTAAAACACGATCTATGCAAAAGTTCATGAATCTCATGTCGCAAACTCACTTTTCCAACGGCTGAAAAGAAGTCTTCCAGATCTCGAGCCCGGATTCGTGCTGCCAGTTGCATGCAGAAGACTGTGCGGGCATCCCTCTCCTCTGGAGTTAGATTATCAATAGGAAGCCTTCAACAGGTAAAAAATAAGTCACTTTTAGTTTTCTTTGTTTTTTTGGTGAACAATGACAACTTCAACATTTATTGCAATCACCTTATGGGACTCTTTTCTTTTTTGATGATAGGACTTCGGCTTTTTGAGTGCTTGCGTCTAAAAAGAAAACAAATGATAAAGCATTTTTGCACATTTACTAAAGCTATATATTTAATTATTTCACAATCTAAACTATTTAAACACGCTATGGCTACGATATACAGACATAGTATTAATAATGAATCCGTGTGATCACGCTTTGGGTAAATTTTCCTTATTAAAAACATGTTTAGTGGGTTAAAGGCCCTTCATTATCGCTTGCAGATGTAACTGGCTCTGATGGCGACAGATGCAAAATAGTAAGTTTGGCCTTGTGTCTTCCTGTGTTCTGTAGACGTCGGTGAAATTATTCTTTTGGGCAATGTCTTCCCCCCAGAGTGCAGTGTTAAACGAGACATCTTTGTTTCATTCTGCAACGCAAAACTCTCCACTCCTCCACATCAGACGCTGAAGGATCTGCACTTCTCCATGTGAGGACGGACTGAACTGTATGTGCAAATGTAACCAGGTACCAGCACTGGTATTCTGGGAAGCCCCCGTGTGCATCTTAGAGTGTGAGGTCAAGACAGACATTTTATGAATACATTTTCTCCAAATAACCACTTGAATTAAGCTTTTGAAAGCACAAGTTGTGATATTCTGATGTTAAGATTCAGTTACGGTCATCTGGACTCTATTTTAGAAAAACAAAATGTTTCAACTCTCATCCAAGAGTCATTCTCAGTCTCCGAAACGAGTCTGGGAACTCAGGTTTTATATTCTCTGTGTAAGACCTGCACTCAGGGCAGGAAATCCTGATAAAGGGAGTTTTCTATTTTGGTTTCACTTGAAACTACTCTCTTTGTTTACCAACTGCCCTGTAATGGGCCATCTTCATCCTATTGTAAACTGACTTTCACTCCCTCCTCAGAGTACCTGATTAGCATCAGAATGCCCCGAGCGGCTACCGCTCCAGGGGTTCAAGTTTTTCTAAAAACAGAGTCCGTGTGACCACAACTGAATCTATTTCTACAATGAAACACTCTTGGACGAATGAGGCATTATACCGACATCTGTACTGAAGTTTCAGTTAATGAGTGACTCACATGGGGCTTTTTCGTCCTTTGTATCTCCCAGACCTCTCCTTGCTCTTGGAGCGGCTGCGGTGGCGCTCTTTACTGCGGCTAGGTTTGCGTTCACGGCTCCGGCTCCTCTTCTTTCCCTTTTTCCGATCTCGACTCCGGCTCCGTCTCTTACGAGAGGCCGGACTGCGGCTACGACTCCGCTTTTTCCTGAAACATTCAGAAGACATATTAAAATCATTATGGTTGTATAGCAGTGGACCCCCAGCTTCACTTAAAACAGTGAAGTGATTACTTCGTCCCCTGGGGGAAATTTGTCTTTGACTCCGTGTTATGTGGCAAATATTGTACTAAGACCAAAGATTCAATAACAATCACAATTAAAATGTAATACTTTTAGATTTTAGTGCATTTGGCATAGTTAAGTCATTCAGAGTTCAGTAGTTTAATTGATGTTGGGATAAGACTGTTTAAGATGGCAAGAAGGGTGGGGGAAAACCATAGACCGTAAAAATCAGTGGACTGAGCTAACGTGCTAGCCGCTGCAGGCCAAATAGGAAGTAGGCTGCGGTTTCACGGGGCTCCAATTCCCATTCACTTCTATTGGCAACGCGGAGCCTCTTTCTCTAACTGCTGCTGTGAGGCTTGTAATTTTGGCCTTAAAATGTTCGTATTAAAACAGCTATACATGATCTGAATGTTTTTATTTAGCCATTTTGTACGCATATCAAGTTATGAACTATAATAACTGACCAATCAGGCGCCGCTTTTTCCAAGGGTGGCTTTAGCTAGTGTTAACAGGTTTGATTGGCAGTTGCTAAGCGCCCGCTTCCTTTTCACTCTGCACTGCTCAGACCTGCGCTGTCGCTATACAAACCGGCATTGCTGCCTCGCTCCTGATTGACTCTTTGGTTGCTATGATACAAGTGCGCGTATTTCCAAATACAGATTAGTCGCTATAGGCTTCATTTGACTGAAACCGAACGCTATGGGGGACGTTACAGTCCAGCAGTCCACTGATTTTTACGGCCTATGGGGGAAACCCATGTAACTTTGATTATCTTGTCGCCATCTTATGGCCACCATGGCTGTTATTGCTTTTCCTGGAATGTTCCACAATAGGGCATTAAACATCATCAAACATCAATCTAGCATTTATCATTTTTACAGGTACTTTTATTGCTCAAAACACCTTTAAATAGAGCTGACCAATTGTGGAACATTTCAGTCGTAGCAATAACGTAGACAAGTAGGTGGCAAACCTTTCAACATAAAAGTTACATTATGTACCTTAAAAGAAAAAACTACAGCCTGAATCTCAGGTCAGAACTTACTTCTTACTATGGTCTTCATGTCCGTTTGTATGAGAGGACTTGTACTCATCCTAAGGTCGATAGAAGAACATCAGGTGACGTAGGTGAAACATTGCATGACGTGATGGTAAAGGGGGTGGGGTGGGACAAGAGAAAATGCAAAATATATTCAATTAATAATAACACTAAACACTTAGCATCATGCCTGGACTGTGTTCATCCACAACCCCCATAGCTCCCAATCCCTAGTCCTCAGTATGTATTACAGGGTTTAAGTTTTATGGTCAAAGGGAAAGGTATTCTCCAACATTAGCTGAGTGCAGACAGTAATGATTTTTGGTCCTCTTCTTCTCTCCCACTATTGGGTCGTACCAAAGCATCTAACAGTGCCTAATCACGAGGCCACACGGCCACAGCCTCTAAAAGAGATCCCGTGTGGTTGGAGTCAGTCCAGAGATCTTCACCCACTTTCGTTCTTGGACTGTATGAGCTCGATGCCACCTCTGTCACACATCTTGCCCTGAAGCAAACAGGGATTCACACTTCTTAGTAATAGTGATGCCCATAGAAAAAGTTAAATAAAAAAAAAAATCCAATAATTTATCCATGAGTTACTAAGTACTTTTTCTCCTACAAAAAAGTATTTGTAATAGTTAACTTGATTGTGTTGTTTATTCTATGATTATAGCATGCAAAACAAAATGTTATAGAAAAATAGAAAAAGAAAAAAAAGATGCTGATTTACAGTACATCTTTCTAGGAAAAGAAGCAGTATTGATGTTTACATGAGAAATTAAAAACAGTTTCAACCACCACAATGTCTGACCTACAAAAGACAATAACATATTTTGAGACGTTCATTAATTCATTTTTTAGTAGAAAATAGTTGTGGATGTATAAAAACTTGAGCATTTGGGTTTCTAAGATTACTATTCTATTTTAAAATAAATGTAGTAACTCATTGTAAATTTGAATACTGCTTCCTTTGCTGGATATGGGCCTATAAACCATTGGTATTCACCTGGTCACAACCGTTCAGGGCCTGCATGTTCTAGGTTTGTTTTGTCCTAAAGTGAACCACAGTACATCAGTATATGCACAATAACTACCTTCCTTTTTTTCACAGTTCACAGTGGTATCAAAGATGAATTCATGGGAGTAGAGGTGAGATATCATTAGGGAAGTCTACAAAGAGAGATAGATGTTGATTTATTCTGTATAGCCATTGAACAAAACTCAATCACACCACATAAAAGACAAGTTAACTTTGTCACAACAGCATTTACAAGTTTAATTAAGGAGAAGATCTAAACTCTCAAACAGACCCTGGCAATACAGCGAAACCCACCTTTCTGTACGGTGCCTCCAGCATTGCCTCCACATCAAAATCATCAGCCATGTTGATCCTGCAAAGAAGAAACGCATCAGTACGAGACCAACTGTGCTCAGTGATGGTGGGTTGCAAAAAATGTTCTGGGCAATTGAGCATCAAATGTAGGACACACACAACTTGCATGAAGTACAACTAAAGTACAACTCTTGAGAAAGCAAGTGAAGAACACTCATTTTACAGAGTATTGTCAGAAAAATTAACTTCGAGACAACAAAATGACGACATTTAACTGTTTTTTTTAGTTCCTATTCCCATACCGTTTCTCTGGTGAAACCTCGTGCAAAGCGTGAACCCACAGGCCTGTTACACCAGATCACGTGACCAGGCTTGAAACATACCGAATAAAATGGCAGTCGCCCATTAAGATAGTTGCTTTTAAATCAAAGAAATGCCTATCCAACAATTCGGTGTACAGTAACTGAAAGACCAACATAAAAAACACTGCATATATATATATAAATATATATATTTATATTCAAAAAGAGGCCATTTTAAAACGACGGCTAAATGCGTCCGAGGTGCGTGGCAAAGTTAGCAACAATTGAGCGAAGTTGGCCATGTTGTCGCTCAGTGAGGCTCGATAAAAGCGTCCCAGGACTCACAATAAACGGTTTTAATCTAATCAACATTACGGAATCACAAACGTTGTGTAAATTGCAGCGTTAACAGGCAAAGCGGCGACTTCATGACCCGTAAATTTCTTTAAAGGTTGTAAAAGCTTAAACTCCATAAAGGCCTACTGCTAACGACGCTTCCGCCAGAACGAGCTTCAGCGCTGAGCAAACAGTGGTCTTACCTTCAGATATGGCGACACTTGTACGAGATAGATTCGAGAGCAAATGACCTCACGAGAGAGAAACGAGCAGCAGCCTTCTCGGACGAAGCAGAAACACCTAAAATGAAGTGTAAAATCGTCAGTATTATATAATCCTTTGTGTTTCAGCGTGTGGCCACGGTGCGTCACTGCGTCGTGATAAACGTCTTCTTCGCTGTCGTCTTCTCCAGACTGTAGGCAGCGCAGACGTTTGACAGAGCACTAGCGCCATCAACTGGATTAGCAGGTAAATACATCTTGCAAATTCAACTTTTTGAAGAGGCTAAACTAGTTCTACAAGAGTGTGCATTGTAACTGAGTTTCTTAATTATATCAATACTTACTGACACATTCCTAATGGAACCACAAGATTCATAAAACAACATTTAAGGGACTGTATGAGACGATTTTTATTTCCATAAATATGATATGTGACACTATACTAAATAAGCATGTTTAAATCAAATATTGCTTTTACTGATAACAATTGCCACTCCTTGAACCGACACCTTAACGTGGTGGAGGGGTTTGAAGCCGCCCGAATGATCTCAGGAGCTATGTTGTCCGGCTTCAAGCCCCTGGTAGGGTCTCCCAAGGCAAACAGGGTCCTGGGTGACGGGTCAGACAAAGATCGGTTTACAAAGCCCCATATGATGAAAAAAAACCAAGGCCAGTTACGTCGCTCGGATTAGCGTTACCGGGGCCCCACCCTGGAGCCAGGCCTGGGGTGGGTTCTCGACGGCGAGCGCCTGGTGGCCGGGCCTTTCCCCACGGGGCCCGGCCGGGTGCAACCCGAACGAGTGACGTGGGGCCGTCTTCCCGTGGACCCACCACCTGCAGGAGGATCCGTAAGGGGCTGGTGCAGAGGGATCTGGGCGGCAGTCGACGGCAGGGGCCTCGACGACCGGATCCCCGGACAACAGAGACTAACTCTGGGGACATGGAACGTCACCTCGCTGGGGGGGAAAGAGCCTGAGCTTGTGCGGGAGGTTGAACGGTTCCGACTAGATATAGTCGGCCTCACCTCCACACACAGTTTGGGCACTGGAACCCATCCTCTTGAGAGGGGCTGGACGCTCCACTTCTCTGGTGTTGCCTACGGGGACAGCCAGCGGGCTGGTGTGGGCTTGCTTATTGCCCCACAGCTCAGCCGCCATGTGTTGGAGTTTACCCCAGTGAACGAGAGTGTCGCGTCCCTACGCCTTCGGGTTGGGGACAGGTCTCTCACTGTGGTGTCGGCCTACGGGCCGAACAACGGTGCTGAGTACCCGGCCTTCTTGGAGTCCCTGGAGGGGTACTGGACAATGCACCGACCGGGGACTCCGTTGTTCTACTGGGGGCTTCAACGCCCACGTGGGCAACGATAGTGACACCTGGAGAGGGGTGATTGGGAAGAACGGCCTCCCCCGATCTAAACCCGAGCGGTGTGCAGTTATTGGACTTCTGTGCTAGTCACGGACTGTCCATAACGAACACCATGTTCAAGCACAAGGGTGTCCACCAGTGCACGTGGCACCAGAGACACCCTAGGCCGGAGGTTAATGATCGACTTTGTTGTCGTGTCATCTGACCTCCGGCCACTCGGGTGAAGAGAGGGGCGGAGCTGTCAACCGACCACCACCTGGTGGTGCGTTGGATCCGCTGGCGGTGGAGGAAGCCGGACAAGACTTGGCAGGCCCAAGCGTAATAGTGAGGGTCTGTTGGGAACGTCTTGCGGAGCCCGCTGTCAGCAGGGTCTTCAATTCACACCTCCGGGAGAGCTTCTCCCAAATCCCGGGGGGAGGCTGGGGACATTGAGTCCGAGTGGACCATGTTCTCCATTGTCAATGCGGCTGCTCGGAGCTGTGGGTCGCAAGGTCTCAGGTGCCTGTCGCAGCGGCAACCCCCGAACCCGGTGGTGGACACCAGAAGTAAGGGATGCCATCAGGCGGAAGAAGGAGGCTTATCAGGCCTCTTTGGTTTGTGGGACTCCTGAGGCCGTTGACGGGTATCGGCGGGCCAGGCGGCCCGGTTGCTGGGAGGAGTTCGGGGAGGCCCTGGAGGAGGACTATCGGTCGGCCCCAAAGAAATTCTGGCAAACCGTCCGGCACCTCAGGAGGGGGAAGCAGTGTTCCACCAACACCGTTTACAGGTGCGGGTGGGGACCTGCTGACCTCGACTGGGGATGTCGTCAGACGGTGGAAGGAGTACTTTGAGGACCTCCTAAATCCCACTGTCACGTCTTCCGAAGAGGAAGTAGAGACTGAGGACTCAGAGGCTGACTCATCTATCACCCAAGCCGAAGTCACTGAGGTTGTTGGCAAACTCCTCGGTGGCAGAGCCGCTCCGGGGATGGATGAGATACGCCCCGAGTACCTAAAGTCTCTGGATGTTGCAGAACTGTCTTTGGTTGACACGCCTCTGCAACATTGCGTGGCGGTCGGGGACGGGGCCTCTGGTCCCTCTGTTCAAGAAGGGGGACCGGAGGGTGTGCTCCAACTATAGAGGGATCACACTCCTCAGCCTCCCTGGTAAGGTCTATTCCAGGGTACTGGAGAGGAGAATCGGACCGATAGTCGAACCTCGGATTCAGGAGGAGCAGAGTGGTTTTCGTCCTGGTCATGGAACACTGGACCAGCTCTATACTCTCCATCGGGTGCTCGAGGGTTCATGGGAGTTTGCCCAACCAGTCCACATGTGCTTTGTGGATCTGGAGAAGGCTTTCGACCGTGTCCCACGGGGTGCCCTTTGGGGGTGCTGTGGGAGTACGGGTCCGGGGCCCTTTGCTCAGGGCTGTCCGGTCCCTGTATGACCGGAGCAGGAGCTGTGTTCGCATTGCCGGCAGTAAGTCAGACCTGTTCCCAGTGCGTGTTGGACTCCGCCAGGGCTGCCCTTTGTCACCGGTTCTGTTCATTGTTTTTATGGACAGAATTTCTAGGCGCAGTCAGGGGTCGGAGGGGGTCCGGTTTGGAGAACACAGGATCTCATCTCTGCTGTTTGCAGATGATGTTGTCCTGATGGCTTCATCAAACCTGGACCTGCAACATGCTCTGGGACGGTTTGCAGCCGAGTGTGAAGCAGCTGGGATGAGAATCAGCACCTCCAAATCTGAGGCCATGGTTCTCGACCGGAAAAAGGTGGCTTGCCCTCTCCAGGTGGGTGGGGAGTCCTTGCCCCAAATGGATGGAGTTCAAGTATCTCGGGGTCTTGTTCACGAGTGAGGGAAGGATGGAGCGTGAGATTGACAGGCGGATCGGTGCAGCGTCTGCAGTGATGCGGTCGCTGCATCGGACTGTTGTGGTAAAGAAGGAGCTGAGTCGAAAGACAAAGCTCTCGATTTACCGGTCAATCTACGTTCCTACCCTCACCTATGGTCATGAGCTTTGGGTAGTGACCGAAAGGACAAGATCGCGGATACAAGCGGTCGAAAAATGAGTTTCCTCCGCAGGGTGGCTGGGCGCTCCCTTAGAGATAGGGTGAGGAGCTCAGTCACACGGGAGGAGCTCAGAGTAGAGCCGCTGCTCCTCCACGTCGAGAGGAGCCAGCTAAGGTGGCTCGGGCATCTGTTCCGGATGCCTCCTGGACGCCTCCCTAGGGAGGTGTTTCGGTCATGTCCCACCGGGAGGAGGCCCCGGGGAAGACCCAGGACACGCTCGAGGGACTATGTCTCTCGGCTGGCCTCGGGATCCCCCCGGAGGAGTTGGAAGAAGTGTCTGGGGATAAGGAAGGTCTGGGAGTCCCTGCTTAGACTGCTGCCCCCGCGACCCGCCCCGGATAAAGCGGAAGAAGATGGATGGATGGATGGATGATAACAATTGTTCTGTTGATTTGTTCTAATTACGAAAACAGTGGACATGATATCCAAGTTGGTTACGTTTTGTTGTTTTGGTTCTCAAGACAATCATCCGTTCAGAAAGCAGAATGAGCCTTACGCGTCTCGCATTTGGGTTGCCAGTTAACTTAATACCTCCATGCTAAAAGCTGAAATCCAGTTTGTTTAAACCTATGCGTCCTTTCCCGGATTTGACTGGTCACTTCCTAAAGCCCAGCACCTGCACCAATGCTGAATCAGTGCTAGTGCAGCCTCTGCAGCTCAGTGAGCCTGGAATTTTTGGAGGTTCTGAGCTCAACATGAGCCATGACATGTCCATAAACTGAGAAGGAGAAAAACTTGTATGGGTCCTCAATATGCAATATATAAGGCCCTGGCAAACCAGCACCAGTTGAGACTGTAGTGCCCTTAAAAAATCAGTAAGCGCGCAGGATACAGTTACAATGATTTAACATCCACAAATTCATCATTGAGATAATATTAAAGGGACCTAGGTCCAAAGAAACCATAGAAGGCCAATTCATCATGCAATAAAACTGCAATATTGATCCAAATCACCGTAATAAGGAAAAATGAGTAGTGAACAAAATGAACAGAAATTCTGTTCTTAGCCACTTTGTAGAAATTCTGTTTCTGGCCATTCTGTTCTTCACTGTAGCAAGCAGCAGATATTCACTTGCAGTGTTTTTGTCTTGTCATGATGTTACAAGTGACATTTTAAACCCCACATGTGTGATCCAGAGTCAGATTTCCTTAATTGAAAGTACAGAGCAGTGAGCGGAGATAGGGGGTAAGTGAAGCCTCAAGCCTCGAATGCAGAACAATACAGGATAACTCAAACATGCAGGAATCACTCAAAATACAACTTTGAGTAAGTTATTGATGACCAATAAAATATAGTTAAACATTTTGAAATAATTGTATAAATACATGTTTTTCATTTTACATTTTTATTACATAATCATTAACATGCTGCTGTCATCACATTATGATTATGATGGGCCTGGGCGAAATCAAGAGTATTTAAGTTTACATTTCTTAAGTAGGACTACTTTGTATTTGAGGTGGTTTTACCAAACACAAACTTCACTTAGGCCTATCCATTTCGCGCAAATCTAAATTGCATTCTTTGGCACCATTATGCAACGGAGTCCTCGGTTGTGCTCTTATTATTGAGCGGTGTATCATAGTCATACTGAACCTCAAAAAACAGCTTATCATCAAAACACTGCTCATCCGATGGAGCTGCAAGGCCTGGGAGTTTCAGGACGACTCCAGTGAGGACGGCCTCAATTATGGACACTCCAAGGGTCAATCCTACTGCTGCAGCTTGCAAAAGGAATTGTTTTTGGGCAGTCCTCCCTAAACCAGGTGCTAAACCGGGTACCAACTGCTGGAGTTTGAACAGTTGTGGGTCCTCTTCCATTCCATCTTGTGCTTAAAGATCTCGTACAGGCTTGGCCCGTAGACCTCCTCACTGGCCATAAGTACGGCGTATATTCCCGCTGCGCATGATATGAGCCCCGTGAGGCCGTGCAGGTTATGGATGCCACAGTGTTGGCATCCATAACATAATAAGATCCTGGATCCGGCAGTGTTGTGTGAGAAAAGGACTTAAATACTTGTAGCCCAGCATACACACAGTTGCACCAGCCATTCCCAACACGTAGGCCGCTGCAGGTGAAATCATCATGTCCACGGATGCACCCACAGTCACCCCTCCGGCAAGTGTAACATTCGGAACATCTGCTATTATCAGCTTTCCGTTTTTATTTAGCATCGGTGATAAAGCAAAAGCTGTTAAGAGTCGAGGCGCTCAGTCCAATTAAGGTGTGGAGAATTGCCCTGTGTTGGTCATCGCCTTTGAGGGTTAATGCTGTGTTAAACGAGGGCCAGAACACCCACAAAAACAGCGTCCCCATGATAGACAGTACATCAGAATGGTAGCTTGTGCTTTCCATGGTATGTCCTTGGTTCAATTCAGGCCTGTACAGAACAAACGTGACTCCCAAACCAAAGTAACAAGCAAACAGATTAATCAAAATGGATCCTCCTGCATCGTTAATCCGTAGACACTCGAGAACAACGCACTCTGTAGCTCCAAATATTGGCACTTCTAATAATACCATTATCAGTAGTTGTAAAGGGCTAGTTTTTCCCAGCACTGCACCAAAGGATATCAAAACAACCGCACCTGCAACCTCTGCATTGATCAGGTTAATCACACCAGGGTGGATCTGACCATTATGACTGAACTGAAAGTAGCCTTGGATCAAAATAGCCCATTGAATTGTGAAAGTAGCAGTGAGGAAGTTGGAAACCATGCCCCCAAAGCCATAGACGCGAAAGAATGACAACAGGCAGTCAAAACCTAGAAATATCATCACCTGAATGTCTGTAAAGAACAGCTAGTCCTTGTACACAGCATTGTCCATTGGGTTTGTCCTGTCGGTATGAAACAAAGCATTGGCGTGGTCGTCATATGTTAGGAAAGTAGCAAAAAGGCCAAGAAAAATACCTCGCGTGACAAATATAAAAACAGGCAGTTTAACTCTGAGATTGGGCCAGCGTTGCTTCATATGGGCAGCTCTGTGGCACTGTTAACAATACTTTCTCCTGCACGGTGTTGGGTTTGGATAAAAAAGATGAAAGGTCAAACTCTTCCCCACTTTGGAACAAGGATTCATCAAATAAAAGCACTTGAACTTTGCTTGCCTTGGTTTTATCAGTATTTTGACGAGTGAACTTGTAACATAATAAGTGCAAGTTCATTTATATGCTTTGCGTTGTCCCATTGTTTAAAATTTAGTTTTCCTAGAAATGTCATACCCAGCCATAATAGTTTCAGTGACGATGTAGATTAGTGGTGGAGACACTTTTATCAGTGTGTAACTTTCAAGGTAATCCCTCCCACACACACAGCCTCAGGGACAGCGCAGAACTGGCGCTTCACTGCGGTAAACACGGTTTCAAGGAGACGACACACTCACCTTACTTCTCATCACTGGATCATGTTTACTACTGCGGGTCCTCAACCGTCAAACACAGACTGCTTTCTGGACGGTGCTGACTTCTTCTTTGGTGGTGTTTTATGGCGGTTGATATCCATAGTGTTACATTACCGCCATTCTTTAGACTTCATTCTTTAGACTCCATTCTTTAGACTTCATTCTTTAGACTTCATTCTTTAGACTTCATCCATTGCTGCGGATCTGACTCGTACCATTGTGTTTATGTTTCATTGTCTTCAAAGCCCATGGGATCAAAGTGGAAAGGAATCGAATGCACAAGCATTCTATTCGCATATGCTTTATATCGTCAAATGAGCTGTCTCTTTCTCTCTCTCTTTCTCTCCTTTTTTTTCTACAGTATGGCGTAAAACACGTACTTTGGCCTCTACTCTGGCAATGTTCAAATCTAAACTAAAAACTGTTTTGTTTGGCTGTGCATATGACTGAAATGCTTTTCTTTGCACTCTTCTCTTTTATGTCTTGAACTATTTGACGGATAGCCTGAAAATGGCACTTTGAATTAAGATTTTGTGATTTCTGCCATGTCTTTGTGATTTGAATGTTGAATGCATTTTTTTCCTGTTATGTGAAGCACTTTGAATTAAACTTGCCTTGCCTTGCCTTGCCTTGCCTTGAAGACGTACAACTACAGAGGAGAGACAGAGAGGGACAGAGGAGAGACAGGGAGAGACAGAGGAGAGACAGAAGAGACAGAGGAGACAGGAGAGACAGAGGAGAGACAGAGGGAAGACAGAGGAGAGACAGAGGAGAGACAGAGGAGAGACAGAGGAGGGACAGAGGAGAGACAGGAGGACAGGAGGAGGGACAGAGGAGAGACATAGGAGAGACAGAGGAGGGACAGAGGAGAGCCAGAGGAGAGACCGAAGAGGGGACAGAGGAGAGACAGTAGGTACAGAGGAGAGACAGTAGGTACAGAGGAGAGACAGAGGAGGTACAGAGTAGAGACAGAAGAGGGACAGAGGAGGTACAGAAGGAGGTACGGAGGAGAGACAGAGGAGAGAGAGAGGAGAGACAGGGGAGAGACAGGAGAGACAGGAGAGGACAGGAGAGGGACAGAGGAGGGACAGAGGAGGGACAGAGGAGGGACAGAGGAGGGACAGAGGAGAGACAGGAGCGAGAGACAGAGGAGGGACAGAGGAGAGACAGAGGAGAGAGACAGGAGAGACAGGAGAGATAGAGGAGAGACGGCAGAAGGACGGAAGAGAGACTGGTGAGAGACAGAAGAGAGACAGGGAGAGGACAGAGGAGGGACAGAGGAGGTACAGATGAGAGACGGAGGAAGGACGGAGGAGAGACAGAGGAGAGACAGAGGAGATACAGGAGAGACTGAGGAGAGACAGGAGAGACTGAGGAGAGACAGGAGAGATAAAGGCGAGACAGGGGAGACAGAGGAGGTACAGAACATAGAGAAGCCAAAGCTGTGACTTGTTCTATACCCAGGGAAAAATGTGTGAGGGGCACAGAGGCAGACGTGTGTGAGGGGCACAGAGGCAGACGTGTGTGAGGGGCACAGAGGCAGGCTGACCCACTCCTCTGCTGCTCTTTCTATTTAGAGATAAACCCTGTGTTGGCACTTGGGTGTTTTTCTGTTGCTTAAAACACATCTGCCACGCATAATGTGCGCACATGTCTCCAAATGTCTCGCGCCCCACTTGGCACGGCTCTGCGTCCCACAAAAACGTAGAACCAAGTCTAGATAAATAAATTATTATATAAAACAAGAAAAACGGATTAAACAAAAAAGGGTAAACCTAAGGACAAAAAAGTTCATCAAGATTAAACTGGCCTGACCTCCATCCCTAAAAAGACAAAACACAAATGCTATTATGTGTTACTCTAAAATATCTTTTTATTTAATATCTGCATACAAACACATTTCAAAATATCATAGTATCATATATATCATATTGCTTATTGCGAACGACCCCAATTTAAGTCCTACAAAACATCAGACAGATTTTAAAACTAATATAATAGATGTGTGTACAGAAATTGTTACATGTTCAGTATAGATTTAAACACTGAAGGTTTATGGCCATTTACTTGAGATTCAATAGACTGTGAAAGACCAAAATTTTGCTTCTGTAATTTGTTAAAAAAAACCTGTTTAAGTGATTTTTAGGTCTGTCCCTGTCAATTGAAGCCAATAAATAAAATATAAAAGGAAGGCGTTCTAAAACAAATATTTATGTATTTAAAACATATTTAAATTAACCTAAGAAAGAGTGTAAAACAAAAAGTCTAACTATAACCCATTACAAAATGTAAGGACATACACACAGAAAATGGCTGCATTATTCTTATGAGAATGAGCTTTATCCCTATACGAATGCAGAAAAGTGTATTTATGTGTATGTATATATATTTAGATATGTATGTTCCTTTACATTTTACATTACATTATTTGCTCTGCTTATTGTTGTGTGAGTAAATGAAAACTGACATTTTAGAGGTGAACACTGCATGAGACTGACGTCATAGATTGCTTTTAGAAGTAATAAAAAGTAGTAAGATATTAATTAAATAAAGTAAATCAAAAGAAAAAACTTACAGCTATACCAAGACAAACTAGCCTTTAAGACGCACAAAATGTGTGTATATTAAAAATGTGTGTATAAAATCATGCATTTCGTTTGCCTCCTCAATGGCTCCTAACTTCCATTTGGAAAGCAGAACTTCGTTTACGAGTAAATAGTTATGACCTCTCGCCCTCCACCTCGAACCAGCAGCACTCGATTCAGGCCTTCAGTGAGAACTTCCAGAAACTCCATGTCTGAGTGAGTGAGAATGAAGGAAATGGTAGAGATTTAACTTAAATGAATGTAGACAAAAACTTACTCTTCAGAGATTTTGTATTCCAATACAAACTTTGTTTTACCATTATTTTACCAGAGCAAATGCTTCTTTACAATGTTGGCATGGGAATGTATAAATTACAGCTTTAGAAATAATGTAAATTATTAAAGTACGGAACCCTCTTTGTACTTTTTCCTAGACATTTTGACACTGTAGTTGGAGTAATAAAATAATACATTGTTAGACATAATTCTGTCCAGACATTACTTCAGTGAAAATGTAGCTTAACTGTTTCATTTACTCTCTGTCAATACACAAAAGGATACAGTTTTCTTCCCCGACGCGGTTCCTGGGAGGCCCTGGCATGTTGAGCAGGACCAGTTTGGCCTCTTTGGACTTCTTACAGATGACTTCATTCAGTTTCATGGCTGTGTGCATGCGCCTCACGTCTGTCTGGTTCCTTTGATAGAAAACAGTTTTATTCATAAAGGCATGTGGGAGAGAAAATGCTGCCCGATATGTAACAAATGTACTCACAAGTGTTCCCATTCTCTGCAGCAAGTTCAAGGAAAAATATTGTTCAGTGAGTTATTTGGGCAATCACATAACCCTTTGTTTGATTCAGACTAAATCATTTATTCTGTTTTAGATTGGCCAACAAAGTCTAATTTTAACAACGGTGATTAAAAAAAACGACATAATTTGTTCCAGCTTTGAATTTATAATGCCCCCAGCTGTTACCTATTAGTTAAGACATATTATTAAATGTGAATGTGTAAAATGAATCAAACGTGCATAGAAATCCCCTTCTAGTTCAAAACATAACTTTTTTCATTTTTCACTGTAAACAATATACTTGATATACATTTTTTGCAAAACAACATTCATGATATTATCTAAATTTTGATCAATTGTCTGAAGCTAATGAATAAAAATGTACCTGTTTTCAGATATAGGGGATTAGCCACTCTTACTTATATGAGACTGCTTTTCAATAGTTTTGAGTCCAACGTTTTGTTTGTCACGTGCAAATACAAATGTTAATCAAATGTTCCGAGCACAAATGTTTACTACTCATGCACAGAGCCAAATGACAGGGAACTCACGGTCTCATGCTGAAGTGGTCTTTGCCTCCCTCCGTGTGCATACTTGGGCTCTTTTCCAGCGCTTTGCCATCGGTCCAGGTGCCAGTGCCCCCTGCTGGTGAACCAAGAGAAATGGGGCTTGTGGATGTAGGCGTGCTCTTACTGTTTTTAGTGTTGGGAGCAGCAGCAGACTGGTAAGGGAAAGTATACAGGACATTAGTAATTAGTGTTATGTGCGTTTATGTGAGTGCTTATGTAATGGCCTTAACTGTACCTCCTCCTCTGCGACTGTAGATGGCTCTTCTGTGCTGCGCTGGGAGCGAAAGGCAGCTGTGCTTTTTCGCCTTATGGATCCACGGGATGAGTCTGTGATGCTCTGAATCTAAAATAATCAAATGCACTTTCTAATTGCTAATAAAACTGCAGCATGTTTTATTTTATTCCACAACGGGCAATAAAATGAGCCTTCTACTTCCTACAAATGCATGTGTGGTTTACCTCTCTCTCCATCTCAGTCTTTGTCAGGTGCATTTGTTTCAGGATTTCTGAACGTTGCTCCATTATCAGAGTCTTCTCGTAAGTGTAGGCTGAGATGTCGCTGTCATGCTGAAAACAAAAACAGTTTATCCTTTTCCATCACGTCACACTTCTGTCACAAAATAAGTTCAAACAATAAAGTGTTTTTTTCACCATCTCCACTACTTCCACCATGGCCTCTATTCGAAGATGATAGAGGAATGTGATGAGATCTTTCTTCATCTGGATACTGTTGTCATCCAGTTGAGCAACAGTGAAAATGCGTATTTTACACTTCCTCCAAACCTGCACCAGAAGCACACAGGGTCATTTAAAAAAAAAAAAAAAAAAAAAGGGTTTTACTCCATTAGACCTATTCTAAACTGATTTATAGACAATGCTAATGGTGTTTCTTTTACCTTGTGCTGTCTCAATAGAAATGGCAGCAGCATCAGCATCCCTCCGTCGTGAACGATCCACCACACATCTATGTGGCCCTCTGTAAAACGCTCTCCATTTGAGGGATAACTGGAGATGTTTTTCGGCACCAACAGAGCCAGACTGGAAATGGTTGTTTCCCTCACCACTTCTGCAAAAATGAATCCATGGTTTATTGTTAGAATTGTGTTCTCATACACATTATTATTTCTTTATTGTCGGTGTTATAGAAATGTATTTTGCGTTTATATTATTTAGATGTTTTATTTGTAAGGTTGTGACCACTTCCTGTTGTGTGATCACTTCCTCTGCCTGATGCCGAGGCGCGTGTTCTGTGCTGTGTTGTTGCTCCATGATGGCTTAACACATGTTCAAGTAAAGTGTTCTAAAGAAACAAACAAGTCTCTTTCTTTCTTCTGAAGCATGTCCGAACAACAGGAAAATGCACCGAACGCAACAGGTTATGGGCCAGGCGCGACACAGGCGGAAGATGGCAAAGGTTGGTGTTCAGTGGCGATGAAAATGACTACGAACTTTGGGAAGTAAAATTCCTCGGCCACTTACGTATAATAGGGCTGAAAGACATTATACTGTCGACCACTGAACCTGATGCCGACAAGAATGCCGAGTGTTACGCGGAACTCATCCAATTTCTCGACGACAAAAGTTTATCCCTTGTCATGCGGGACGCAGCTGATGACGGCAAAAAGGCGCTTAAAATATTACAGGAGCACTACGCCAGTAAGGGAAAGCCAAGAATCATCGCGCTGTATACAGAGCTCACATCCCTTCAAAAGAGACCAGATGAACCTGTGACGGACTACATAATACGAACTGAAAAAGCAGTAACAGCACTCAGAAATGCAAATGAAGTCATAAGTGATGGCCTCATTATCGCCATGATTCTAAAGGGACTTCCAGAAGGGTACAAACCTTTTGCCATTCACACAGCCCAAAGCAAAGAGGACATAACATTCACGCAGTTTAAGAGCAACCTGCGTAGTTTTTGAAGAGATGGAAGAGGTTTGAAAATAAACCAAAAGCAGACCATGTGATGAAAATAAACATAACTTCAATCACATGTTATGGATGCGGGAACCGTGGGCACGTCGCCAAAGACTGTCCTCATAAAACTGCACCAAAGTGGTGTAATTATCACAGAAGTTCTACACACAGTGATGAAACATGCAGAAGAAAAATAAAAACAAAGATGACGCTAAACAGACAGCAGAAAAACAAGAAGACAAGAAAGAAGAACAAACCTTTGTGTTTAAAGTCAGCAACAGACTTACACCCACTGACATAATGAATGAAAGATTAATGGTGGACTGTGGAGCCACCTCACACATCATTACAGAGATGAACAAATTCAGGCAGTTTGACGAGACCTTCGACCTGGGAAGCACTACATGGAACTCGCCGATGGATCCAGGACCAACAACGTTGCACTGAAGAGGGGGGATGCAAGCGTCGATCTACAAGATGTACAAGGCAACTGGAACACAGTCACGCTGAAGGATGCCCTCTTCATCCATCTTATCCGCAGAGCATATTCTCTGTGAAAGAGCAGCCACAGCCTACGGAGCACAGGTGGTCTTCAAGAAAGGCCAGAACCAGCTCATCAACAAAGACGGGACAGCCTTCACCATCGAAGAATACAATAGGCTCTACTACTTGAAAACGGTAAACAATGACTCTTCATTTCATGACATAGGATCTTGTGACAATGTAAATCTGACATGTGATGTGAAAACATGGCACGAGATTTTTAGGCCACTGCAATGTGAATGATGTGTATAAATTACCGGATGTAGTAGAGGGAATGAAAATCATTGGTAATGCGAAACTAGAATGTAATGTGTGCACAGAAGGAAAATTCACAAATAACAGAAACCGAAAATGTGACCCCAAAGCAAGTGAGCCCTTAGAATTGGTGCATACTGATTTAGCTGGACCGATTGAGCCAAATAGCCATAGTGGTCATAAATATGCTATTCTATTTACAGACGATTTTTCAGGGGCAGTGTCAGTCTATTTCCTCAAATACAAAAGTGAAACCACAGTGGGCAACAGAATGTTTCTAGCAGACTGTGCACCTTACGGCCGTGTCAAGTGTATAAGATCAGACAATGGCACAGAATTCACCAGCAGCTCCTTTCAAACCCTATTAAGAGAAAAGGGTATAAAACATGAGACATCTGCACCATATTCTCCTCATCAGAATGGCACAGCTGAGAGACAATGGAGAACTTTATTTGAGATGGGAAGGTGCCTACTTTTGGAAAAGGGGTTACCTAAAGCACTGTGGCCCTATGCCATTCAAAATGCTGCTCATATTCGCAACAGGTGTTACAATAATAGAACTAAAAGTACACCATATCAGACGCTCACAGGCAAAAGACCAGATCTCTCAAAACTCTGGATATTTGGATCCGAGTGTTATGCGTACATTCATGACCATAAGAAGCTTGATCCCAGATGTGAAAAAGGAATATTTGTGGGCTACAGCAAAAATAGCCCTGCATACCTAGTTTATAACCCACACACAAGAAAAGTGTCAAAGCATAGACTGGTCAAGTTTATGAAAAATTACAACAGCCGAACAAGTTGAACAACAAACACAGACTGAAGAAAGTGAGTCAGAAATACAACTGGACAACTACAAAGCACCTGTAAATGCACCTGTAAATGCTCATGTAGGAGAACCAATACATGAAAGTGTGGAAAACACAGATGATCCGGACTGTGACACAACAGACACAGAAGAGACAGAGGAGGAATGCCAACAAGGACGCTATCCAAAGAGGGAGACAAAAGCTCCAAAATACTTGGAGGATTACACATCAAACTGTATAGATGAGCCTGTAACCTCTGTGAGTGTTGATTATTGTTACAGAGCAGCATGTGGGATCCCCCAAACCTTTAAAGAGGCCCTGATGTCACCAGAGGCTTCAAAGTGGGAACACGCAATGGCAGAAGAGATGAACTCTCTCAAAGAAAACAAGGCATTTGAACTGACAACATTACCTGAAGGTAGAACCACTGTAGGTGGAAAATGGGTATACGCACTTAAAGAAAATGAGCAGGGAAAAATCTTTAAAAGCTAGATTTGTGGCAAAAGGATATAGCCAAACAGAAGGAATAGATTATCACGAAACATTTGCACCGACAGCTAATATACTTCAGTGCGTGCTTTAATGCAGATAGCAAACCCAAAATGATCTTATTGTTCACCAAATGGATGTCAAGACGGCATATTTACATGCCCCTATTGAAGAGGAAATATTCATGGATCAGCCCGAGGGTTTTGAACAAACGGGGTCAGAAAAGAACATGGTGTACAGGTTAAGAAAATCTCTTTACGGCCTAAAACAATCTGGCCGAAACTGGTACAAACTTTTACATGACTATCTGGAACAAATGGTTTTGAGAGAAACCCCTCTGATCACTGTGTATACAGAAAATGTTCAGAAAATGAAACTGTACTTGTCATCATTTGGGTAGATGACTTAATAATTGCTGCTAGCAACCTAGATTTGCTTGTAGCATTTAAAGAAACAATGAAGTCCAAATTCAATATGAAAGACCTGGGCAAAAATATCCTATTTTTTGGGATACAGTTTGAACAAAGTGGGAATGAAATCAAAATGAATCAGAAAAAGTACATTGAGAAGATGCTTCAACGTTTTTGGCATGTCTGAGTGCAAACCCAGGTCTACACCTTGTGAATTAAAAACAGACATTACCCCAAATGAAGACAATGACAAATGTGGGACTGTTAACCCAAGAGAATACCGTGAGATTGTGGGCAGTCTTATTTATGCCATGACTAGCACTAGACCAGATATCAGCTGGGTTGTTAGTAAACTGTCACAAAGGCTAGCACAGCCAAAGAGAGAGGATTTAGTGATGGCAAAGCATGTCCTAAGGTACCTCAAAGGCACAAATAACTTTGAGCTGGTCTTTAAGAAAAATAACGAAGAACTAAATCTAATAGCGTTTAGTGACTCTGACTGGGCATCCTCAGTAACAGACAGACGCAGTACGACAGGGTACTGTTTTGCGCTTTCAAAACGAGGTCCAGCGATATCTTGGAAAATCAAAGAAAACAGCCAACAGTGGCATTATCAACCTGTGAAGCCGAGTACATCGGGCTCACCGCCACTACACAAGAAAGCATGTACTTAATTCCAACTATTAAATGGTATGGACAATAAGATCTACTCTTGTACCACAGTGTTTGGAGACAATCAGGGAGCGATTGCTCTGACCAAAAACCCAGTAAACAGACAGCGGTCAAAAGCACATTGATGTTAAAGCATCACTTTATTCGAGAAGCTTTAAATGAGGGAAAAGATTAATATTGTCTACTGCCCATCAGAAGACATATGGCAGCAGACATATTGACAAAACCTACCTGTGAGTAGAGCAAGAGATACTCAAATTTTTCAAAAAATGGTTCTTTGGCAATCCAAGTTTTGGGGGATAAACAAGCATGAGAACAACCGGGGGTGTTAGAATTGTGTTCTCATACACATTATTATTTCTTTATTGTCGGTGTTATTAGAAATGTATTTTGCGTTTTATATTATTTAGATGTTTTATTTGTAAGGTTGTGGACCACTTCCTGTTGTGTTGATCACTTCCTCTGCCTGATGCCGAGGCGCGTGTTCTGTGCTTGTTGTTGTTGTTGCTCCATGATGGCTTAACACATGTTCAAGTAAAGTGTTCTAAAGAAACAAACAAGTCTCATTTCTTCTGAAGCATGTCCGAACAACAGGAAAATGCACCGAACGCAACATTTATACAATGTATTTTTGTGTATATAAATCAATCTAAAAATCTTCATGGCTGATAATAATTCAGCATAACATATGTACATTTCTTACAATTTCAAGCCATTCAAATCCTCAATACATAACTGCTCATAAGTATTGCCATTGGAGACACATACACACTTATTTTGCCATTTTCTCAAGCTTGGCCTGATGAATAAAGTTTGAGTTTGTGGATCACTAGTATTTGGAAGGATTACTTACCAATAAAGTTTCTGAATTGCTGGTTGCATTGTGGCTGTTTCCAGTCATGAGGCCAGCTGACCATTACTGTGTTGTGCTTAAGGCCTCCGAGTCCCCCGGCCTGGATCAGGTGGGACGTCCCAGCTCTGAGATTGGGGGAGGCCACCACTTGAGAGAAGCCCTTCACCTTCTCTGTCTCCATCAGCTTTCTCACGGCCTGGACACACGTAATTATGTACAAAATAACAACATTGGGGATAAAGAATTATTTCATCAGGATTTGAGTCATTTGTAACAGTTGGTCATAATCAGAACAAAAAAATCTGAAATTTGTCTGAAAGCATGTACAAACAACAAACAGGATGTTGCAGAACTACACTTTCAGTCTTCTGTCAGTATACATTATTTATAATGTATGTGCTTAACTCATGAAAACATTTGTGAAGCACTTGAATAGCATTGCTTTGAAAAAAAAAAAAAAGCTATAACCAACAAAACATCTAAGTATGAAGACTTAGCAAGCACCATGATGATCCTCTTTCCCTGTTGCCCAGTCTTGACCTCAGGTTTGACATTATAGGATGTAGTGAAACATGTCTCAAATGAAAAACCTACCTAGACGGCCTCAACCTTGACGGTTATGTCTTGTATAACAAAAGCAGGCAGATCTGGGGGCGGTGCTTGTTTTTATGTAAGCGTACTCTATTCTGTGACTATTCGCGGTGATTTATGTATGAGGGATGACCACTCAGTAAAAAAATTTGAAAATATATTAGTCGGAGCGATTTATGGTCCTCCAGATGCTAACCTAAACAATTTCATATTAAATTTGGAAGAATTATTACATTAGAAAAATAAAAACAAAAATGACTTCTTAAATTGTCTATTCCTCTTCTTTTTTTCCAACAATAAACAGATACGCTAGAGAAAAAGACACTTGTAAATCTATCATTGATACCATAAAGATGTACATAATACTACATTTTATTCTGCAATGATCAGATACTCACTGACAATTACTCAATTATATTACTTGTCGATCTTATAAATAAAATACAAAAGTTAAAGTGTTGACTGAAAAAACCTGCATAAATTATCTGATGCCATAAAAAAATCAATCATGGTACTCATCATAGGATCATGGCATATAATTCTCTGATTAATGAAAATGGAGAAAGTATTAATTCCTCCATACCTGAAAGGTTAATAACAATCGTAGAGGTCACCAATCTTTAGCTTATCGTTAGACCTGATATCGATCAAAAAGAAAAATACTCTTTATAAACGTACATAAAAACACCAGTGAAGTGAAGTATACTAAATATAGGAATAAATTGACAAAAGTGATCCGTAAAAGTAAATGTAACCACTACTAGAAAGTGCACAATGAAGCCCTCTGCCAGGGCCATAAAGCAAATACCCTCCCTGACAACATAAGTCATAAAAATTCTAGTAATGTTTCCAGTGATAATGAACTTGTCAATTGTTTTAATGACTATTTTAACTCGATAGGTGAAATTCCATCCGAATCCATTTGTCCACTAGAGAGAACCACTGACCAACATTATCTAAAAGGTACCGACAAATCTGAAGTGATTAAAATCACCATGGACATGAAAAGCTCTCATACAGCAAGTGCAGATGCAGTAAAATAAATTATAAACGACATTGTATTAACCGCTCATTGTTGTATGGAGTGGAACCAAAAATGACAAAAATAGCTCAAATAATTCCAATATTTAAGTCTAGAAATAAAAATTATTGACCCATTTCGATATTACCTACACTCTCCAAAGTACTGTAAAAAGTAGTTCACAGATGTATAATACACTTGTATAGCAATCCTGGATAAAAAAAAGAGAGAAGAAAATCAACAACTCTAATGATGGTGAGTGTGGAATTGGTGTTACCATTGATACCATTGATTTTAACATTCTTCTAAGCAAATTGCAGTATCAGTATCAGTGTCAGAGATTCTGCACAATTGGTTAGACGCTATTTGAATGAAAGGGAGCAATATGTTCACATTAATAATAGTTTATCAACTCAGAAAACCATTAAAGGGGTTCAATTCTGGGCTTTCTTCTTTTTATAATATATGTAAATGATTTAATAAATTCCTCTAATATTTTTCATAAAGTCGTCTTTGCTGATGATGCAAACTTATTTCTATCTCATAAAAATCCACAGTATCTTCAAGACCTTGTAAATAGTGAACTGGAGAAAGGAGACGCTTGGTTCAAATGTGATGTGTTATCGATAAACAGCAGAGTTATTGAAAAATGTGTTGAATATCTTACCAAGAAATTATCCAAATATGTTGGCTTATTTTTCAAACTTCCTGTAGAAGCTCTTTTAACTCTGTACTGGTATCTATTTGAACTGCATCAAACGATTGTAATGTCATCTGGTGTAACACTTATCCAAGTTATCTTGGAAAGCTGCAAAGTTCACAAAAGAAAGCTATTCAAGCAATAGCTGGGGCCAGGTTTAAAAGTTTTTCTGTCCATATTTCAAAGGAAACTGGAGGAAATTGGAGCTACTAGGAACATACAGTGAACCCCAAAACCTCGTAAAACTGATGGCTTCTATATGATGTCATCTTTTCATTATGTTCGGTAGCCCTTGTATGTATATCTTGATGTGTTCAACTACTTCCATTTAAGACAAGATTTAACATTGATTTCTTTTCAAAGGAACTAGAAGATACTGAAATGTATAAGACCTGTGTGTATCTATGTATGTATTTACACATACATTTTGTAGGTAATCAGTTGGTAGATATAGTAGAAATGTAAAATGTTTGTATTAATATCGTGACTAATCCCATGTCCCCTTTACAAAATGTTTCTTAATTATGTTGAGAGTGTAATAGTTTTTACTTTATGTGTTTGTAATAAACCTGATGATGATGGACATTTTGTTTGTGCTGTGTATGGTCATCAAAATAGTGTGGACTGACCTGGTCTGCTCTCTGGGCCTCGGTGTAGTTCTCGAGGAATGTGCCTTGGACGGAGGTGCCAACGATGGTGAGGCCTTTTCCTGCTTTGAGCTGATTGGTCAGAGAGAGGAGACGAGGATGTTCCACGTTCTGCTCAGAGTCCAGACTCACTAAGACCAAAAGCTGAGGCCTGACACACAATAAAAAGCACATCAGCGTACACATTGTTATGACATGCAGATGTGTCTATTGTCTATTACCGAGTCTTGTTTGTTGAGAATTGTATGTGGATTTGCCACAGTTTATTACACCAAAATAAATCCAACCATCTCATCATAGCTAGGCTTGATTTCATTGTGATTGACGGGAAGTATGTATATGGAGTTTAGGCATCTAGATGTAAAGTGCACAGACCTCCAGTTCTTGGTGTGTGGTGGTCCTTCCTCGAGCCTCATCAGAGCGAATCGAGCGGCACTGAGCGATATACCACGTATACCATCACCCCACTCTTTCTCAGCTCTGTGAAAAACAAACAACTGACAAGATCTGTGTATAATGAAGAGCCACAAGTGCCCGTTCCACTAAAAACATGATAATAACCTATTCTGGACTCACCCACAAAACTCAATGTATTTGTAGATGCAGGTGGCAATGCCCATGGCTACTATGGCATAATACCAGGAACACATGAACATGAGAGACAAGCAGAGGCTCATGCCCAAGAAAGACAGAGTCCTGGAAAGACAATAAGGGCAATTAATACTGGACAACACAGTGCTGATGATGCTGATGTTATATAAACACATTTACTTTATGCTAATAAGTACATTCCATGTGCACCTGTTCAACTGGGAATATACTGTATATAGTATTAAGTCCCTGTATTTCTTTAAAGACAGCTTATTATTTTACTGCTATCAGTATGTTATAGATTAAAAAGTATAAAAATGACACAGCTAAAAGTTAAATTTTCTTATGAAATTAATCTGTTTCAAAGCCCAAAGTTTTACTGCAATTCATATTTCCTGATTTATATTTGCTTGACTAGCTTTAACATGAGAATAATGATTGTGACAAACATGATCTCACCAGTGATAAAACTTGAAGCGGGGTCTCCAGTTTGGAGTTCTCAGTAAGGTTTGTAGGGCACAGGCCAGATTTACAAACATATAGCACATCAAGAAAAACCTTATAAAAAGAGAACTTGTTAGGAACTTACAGTTGTATCTAAATGTATATAAATATTGCTTATTGTATGTACATAGAGAGGATGGGAGCAACTGCATCCAGAGAAGCGATGAGGATGCCAATCTCACAAATGCTGGCAGTGAGCAGAAGGGCCCAGGTTGGCTCGCCGTTTGCTTTGCCATGTCCAAACACCTGGTGCAAAAGAAGGTATAAAAGAACATTCGCTTCTACTTGGCACAAACGCTTCCAAAAAATATCCTCAGGGAGTCTGCATTTTTAGTTTGATTGATAGGATCTCAATTCAAAAAAGTTGGTATATTGAGCAAAATGTTAAAAAAACAAACAAAAAACATTTGACTTTTTTGGCATGGACACTACTCGGAAGTGTTCCTCATGTATGCTGTCATTTTCTAAATTAGGCCTATTCTTCTTGACATGTGATGTAGCAAAGACCAGGATAATACAGTAATAAAACATGTAAATGTATATACATTTTATGTGACATGATTTTTGTGTATAGCTATACTCACTCTGAGAAAAGGAATGATGCCATCTCGAGAAATGGCCTGTAGGAGGCGTGGGGCCCCAGTCAGACTCTGTAGACCTGCTCCACATGTGGAAAAAAACGATCCAAACACAATGACCCATGGGGATGGCCAAGCCAAAGTACCAATGACCAGGTTACCATTCACCCCTTCACCAAATCTACAGAGAAATGCAGGATTAGTTGACAGGCAAGATGCACCAAAAATCTTATTATTCTACAGTTTTATAGGACTAACTTGTCTCTCAGGACTACGCCCTCTATACAAGCGCCAAACAGCACCACACAAGACATATCTGAGGTTAATGTTAAATCTTTGTACAAAATCCCAGTGATCATGGCACAGTAATTATGAGATATTTACATTATAGCTATAGCTATATATTAAAATATTGTAATTAATTCTTATTATAGTAGCAATTCATTATTTGAGATGACAAGGATACACACTGTAGATGTCGTGGTAATGGCTGCAATGGTACCAATAGGGATTGATTTCTGAGCATCTTTCAAGTCTCCTGACCGATTTGATCCTGCCATTATGCCTGAAAGAAACAGAAGATACAAATAAACATCGCATTTCAAATTCCATAAGCAAGGTTCAAAACGTTTTGAATTAGAATTCACCTGTTACAGAGGGAAAGTAAATCCCCACCAAAAGTGTAAAAAAGCTGGTGATGTCTGTGAGCACATATCGTCCAGAGTTGGCAGTGGAACTATCTGGGTCTTGATCAGAAAAAACATCTTTCTTTTCCAACATCACGCCCTTTTCAAGATAGTTACTAAAAAGATTTTCTGAAGGCAGTGGGAAGAATAGAGAAGTTAAATACAGTAGAAAAACAGTTTATTGGTTATCGAAGACATGATTTGAATGCTGCTTCTACCTGACAGTATGCCACTGGTCACCCCCGGGATGCCCTGGATTTCTGTGACGTTGTTGTTGGTGAAATATTCGTCACAAGTGGCATTAAGCGTGTCAGAATCGCAAAAGGATAGCCACAGTTTGGTGGTGATGGTCTCATTGTCTATTTCAATTACTTTTGCACAAACGTCATAACTTTTGGAGAGAAGAGTGCGGTTTCCCAGAAGACACACACTGCACGAATAAATAAGAGTAAAATGTACAGTTAATATTTGAACTCTGTATCCATTAGTACGAGTAGTGGCAAAATGTATTACGGGAACAGTGGCGGTTCAATGGCTGTATTGATAACTCCGGCATAGACGGCCAAAATGGACAGGATCACACAAGCGAGGAAGACCAGGGCCAGTTTATTTACGTATTTGACCCCCACAAACACCACCAGTGCCATAAAGCTCAGGACGATGGTGCCATAGATCCTCATGTTGTTGAGGAGCGCTGCCTCTGCCTCCGCACCCTCCAGCCCTTCCAGCTTAAAGATGGCAGCTTGAGGAACAATGTAAATCTGTGACAGAAAAGAATTGTATAAGCGCTCCTAATCTTTAGTAAGTTATTAGTCAAGAAAAAGCAATCAAGGAAATTCAAAAGTAAAGGTGCACAACATAACTTTTCTGGTGGGGAGTACGCCTCATTGTTTTGCCTGGAATGTTTCACAGTATGGCATTAAACGCATCAATCTAGCATTTATTCAATTACAAGACTTTTTATAGCAAAAAGCAAAAATAGAATCGGACCTACAAGTCTGACCTGTAACTTGATCAAGTGGCGAGCTTGTCTCTATGGAAATTGATTCGTTTAATGTTATCCTGTGGAACATTCTATGCAATATTACACTTAAATCAAGTATGAAACATAATTTTCTATACACTTCGGCTTAATCTTTCTAAGACTTCTACCTGCACACATTTTAAACCCAGAGAAAAGTTCTAAGCTAGTATTATGTCATAATACTGTCATAATACATGTCATGTCATATTTAATGTAATGGTATAATTCTTACCAGTAATATTTCTATACAGCCCAGTATGTACATAGCACCCGCAAATGTGGTACCCAGATAAAAGCAGATCCCAACTGCTCCTCCAAACTCCGGACCGAGAGAACGAGATATCATGTAGTAAGAGCCTCCAGCTAAAAAAAAAAGCAAACAAACAAAAGTTTATAAAAGGTCTTCACCAATAAACTTTTAAATCACTCACTCACCGGGTACAACTCCATTAGTGGCAATTGCACTCATGGAGATGGCTGTGAGCATGGTCTGGATCCAAACAAACAGGGCAGGGTTAGAAACATGAAATAGCCAACAGTGAGGCCTTTCATAAGTAAACACAGAGAACACAGCCCCGGCAGACGCCCTGTCAGATCTGATTCTATGTGGTATGATTCAGATGAGACTTGACACAAGAGTACATGTTTGGATGGGGGCAGTTTGGCACTTGAGTGGAACCTTTTGTTAGTTAGTTTGGTGAGGTCATATGTTAAAAGTTTTTCTCTGCGTACTTTTTCAGTTTTAAACAGAAAAAAGGTGTGTGTGTGTGTATAATTACTATTTTCAACTATTTTCACATACAAAAGAAAAACTCAATACTGGTCAAACTAACTCTAAAACATTATAGAAAAAAAGAATTTTGAAGAATTCAGTTTTCTTTTGTCCTTACCTGGACAACATCTAAAACATGACCCTCCCTCCTTGTAATATACTATTTAGTCTAAATGTACTTTTTTAACTTTTAAAATACATTTACCGGAATTTCTCTATTTCCTACAGATAAATGTAATGTAAGAGACTGATGTGAACACTGTAAATTCATAATCAGTGAAAATCTGCACGACCAGATTGACTGAGAGAGGTGTTTTGGGGATAAAGGCCTTCATGGTATTTACCATGTCACCTTCAGCATCTGTGCAGTGCAGTGCACATTAAAAATGATGACACTGTTGTAACAGCCTGTAGTCCCTTATGCTTAGGGCCTATTTTTGTCCTAAAATGCCCCCCAAAAAATTACCCCCAATTAAGACTGAAGCTGTTCCTGAACCCTTTGGTGGACAAACAATTGGCTGGAGCCTTTGTGAACCTGACACACAGTTTTGGACTTTGATGTCTGTTTTACTCTAATTATAAGTAGTAACAAGCTCTGCACAAAGGAAATCAGATTTAAAATTCTACCTAGGTTTTGTTTGTTAAATATGAGTATGAATGAATGAGTAAAACTGGAGGGATCGGCTGATAGAGACTAAAATGAATATTTATCGGGTTTTGACAATTATTTCTTAAAAGCTAAGCTTTAAATTAACTAAACATTAGTTTTAGGGACTTGTAATAAAGCAAAAATGTCCATGCGCAATCCATATAAAATTCATTCATTCATTCATTCAAATTTTTATTTTAGGGTAATTCATAATTCGTGGGTTTGGAGTTACAGCTTTATTTTTTATGCACAATGTATCAAGCAGTTTGAGAGTTCACTTTTATCAGGTGTGGACAAAATGGAATAAATATCCTAAGCGCACAAAGGCACACATGTGTACATGTGTATATTGAAACAACTGTTTATTTTTTACCAGACATTGACTTTACATTTTATTAAGCAGATGTTGTAAGGCAAATGCTTTGCTATTGGAGCACTGTTACACAATAACACAACCATGACAAACTGACCGTGGAGCAGCACATAAAGACGATGATAAACGAGCCCAAGACTCCGCCAATTCCCACCATCCATGTCATCCTCAGGAACAGGATTACCCCGAATATGTTCTGGATACAGGGCAAGTATACGCCCATCAATGTCCCCAACTGTGGAGCCTGAGGGAACAGAAATATCTAAGAAAATATGGCTCAATATAATCTATTCAAATGCTTGTTCATAATATATTTTCATTAAACACAGACCTTAACAGGCTGTTTAGTGGCCCGTGGCACTTCCTCATTGTTCTC
Organism: Chaenogobius annularis; assembly: GCA_015082035.1. NCBI lineage: Eukaryota > Metazoa > Chordata > Actinopteri > Gobiiformes > Gobiidae > Chaenogobius > Chaenogobius annularis. The sequence goes on from BJKM01000115.1 coordinate 77,841, forward strand.
AGCCTCCTCATGCTCCTTGCTGCCTGTTGGTAAGTTGGAGTAGTTGGCAAGACTGGAGAGTAGAGAGGACACCATCGGACTGGTATCCATTTCCTCCTGCCATTAACCAATCAAGACGTACATTAAAAAATGATCTTAACTTTAGTTAAGTTTGTTTTAGTTACTACAAGTTAACTACTACTAACTTCAAACAAAGCCATGTTCTTGCCATCATAGTGTTGGCTCTTCCCCACGTCAATGTTGATAAAAGGACTTGTTTCTTTTGGGATGCCATCACCTAAAACAAATGTACATAAAATTGCCTTGAATACATAAATAATAAAGGTTTGTCTTATGCACTGTGAACGTTAGCACTTCCTATCTGTCTAACACATAGGCCGCAAATAACCACAATAACTAAATGACTACATTAATTCTTAACCTTTTGAACCTTTTTTCTCTCCTCAAATATTTGAGTAAAATATAACAAATGCCATTTTATTTAGCCTGCATGGTCTACATGGGAGATCTTAGTATGATGCAATGGCCTTGTTGCTTTCTCAGGTTTATTCAAACAATGGATAGAAATTAGCCCATGGCTACAATCCGGTGTGTTTACAGCATGTATATAATGGTAGAAAAAATTCAATTGTAGTCATCTGGACACTGTTTTTGAAAAACAAGACTTTCATCCAAAAATCATTCTCAATCTGTGGATCTAGTCTGAGAACTAGCTGCTGTCCACTCTGGTTCTAAAAACATGAATGGGCCTCTGAACATGATCAGAGAATGAAAAGGGGCGGGAGAGGAACCAAACTTCCCGCAGTAGGCAAGGCAAGGCAAGGCAAGTTTATTTGTAGAGCACAATTCGTACACAAGGCAATTCAAAGTGCTTCACACAACAGGAAAAAATGCATTAAAATCACAAAGACATGGCAGAAATCACAATCTTAGTTCAAACATAAAGAGAAGAGTGCAAAGAAAAGCATTTCAGTCATATGCACAGCCAAACAAAACAGTTTTTAGTTTAGATTTGAACATTGCCAGAGTAGCGGCCTGTCTCACATCCTCAGGAAGACTGTTCCAGATTTTAGCTGCATAAAACTGAAATGCAGATTCCCCATGTTCAGTACTGCTCAGCGGCCTGTAGAGGCCCCTAAAAGACATCCTGACTTCCAGCCAAGCAACAGCAGCAGAAGTGAGGGGAAAATGGTCTTATTTGGATATATTTCAGAAGAATGTAAATATAGTTGTAACATAAGGGATTTTTAAAATGTTTTTAAATATCTATTGGTCAATCACTTGGCTTGATTGCGTTGACTGCACGCCACTGCTCGGACTAGATCCACATCTACAGACAAAGACAAAGACAAACCATTTGGTGATGAATTGGATTGCTTGGGCTTAAAGGGTTTTGGAACACTGAGTAAAATGGTACACATATAAAACATTAATACTGTAACTTGCTGCAACAACACAATTATTGTTTGATCAAAGAATGCCTGAGAATTATTCGCTTTGTAAATAAAAAAGAAGCCATGTCTCATTCAGGAAATCACTTAGATGAACTAAACTAACAAGTCCAATGGGCTTACCGGGGAGGGGTCTGTGTGTGGTAATTACATAAGTGAAAGTGCTTATATCTGTTTCTACATCTTTTTCTCTCACCAGCAACCTTGTGCATGAAGTGCTCAACTTGATTGTGGTTAACAGTTTCAATATGAAGTGTATGCTGAAGCCGTAGTAGTACATTGTACCGAGTTAGTTTGCTGCTGGGAGTTTCAGATATCCTTTTGAACCCCTTATAATCAAGCACAGCATGGCATAATTACTGAAGATTAAGATAAGTGTGTGAAAATCCAGATACAATCTTCCAATAACATCAGACAAAAAAAGAAGCAAACCAAGTCTGACATTGAGGCTTCATAAAGTAAAATATCTTTAAAAAAATAAATTGATTAAAAGCATTCACAGACAAATATGAGGTCCAATCGTTGAACTCAGTTATCTAAATAAACTCAACAGTGACCCCAACTGAACCTCTGACGGCCACTAAGAACCACTGCCCCGGAACGCTCTTTGTGTTCCACAAATTGCATGTTTCGGTTCAAAGAGGCATTCAACACAGCCTGGAAATAATATAAGACAAGAATGCAAATGCATTATTTGAAACAGTCATGAGCTTAGATCAAATGCATACAAATCAAACCCCACAGGAACACAAAACCCAATGAAAAAACACATAAATCAAGTGCAAGACAAGTTCTTATTATATCAATTGTTGCATGTCTAACATTATTTCTTCAGTAAAAATGACCTACAAATGTGGGTGAGTGGATGTTTCAGATGTGCCTAGTAACAATTGACCTAAGCTCCATGTGCTCCTGGTACCTGAACACCTTTACCTCTTCACTGCAGCATTATTACACACAAGGAAATATTTGTGATACTGAGCTTTAAAAGTAACATTTAATTGTTGTGAGCTGGTGATATTTTGCGACCTCTGATGTTTAAAAAATTGGTTAAAAGTGCACTATCTGAAAACAGCATTGGAAACCAATTTTCCCTTTAGATGTGGAATGGCTATTACAAAATGGACAATTTATACCAGCTTTTAAAGGCTTAATGGGGCATGGGCTCAAAGGGATTACTGGATAGCTGCTGGAGGTCACATATGAAGACTGAAATTAACTTTTATGTTAGGGAATCTGATGCCAAAAGCACATTTGATTTCATAATTGTCCCCCATGGCATCTGTAAAAGCAGCAGGGGCCTGGAACTCCACAAATGTTGAACCTTGTCATTATTTGTTTGGGTTTGGCTCCACAAACTTGTCATATTAATCTTGTTGTGTGTTAATATCCTTTCAACATCTTGAAAGTTGAGTTGAATAATTGCACCACTGAGGCTATTGTGAACATTTGTTACTTACTTACTTACTTTTGTTTATTTATGCTGGCAGAAAATGATTGAACACGGCCTATCCATGTGTTTTATGTGAATAGGCCCTGTAATTACAGAGACATGAACCATAAACCACGTCTACAAATCTGCAGTCTGAGCAGTAGTAGCAAAATTCTACCACAGAATTCTGACCTGTCTCACACTAACTTTGATTACGGTTCTGATCAGTCACTAGGTAGTAATGTCCCTGAAAAGTGTGGAAACGCAATATGTGTGTTGTGCGTGTGTGTGTCAGGCCAAACAGCTTCAGGTTCAGTGAGAACTGTGTGTTGAAATCAACACATAATGAGGTTATTTCTTCCTCTGTGTTCACAGGTTTAACTCTATTATTATTATTACAATGTTTAGATACCGTAATCAGATTCTTTAAAATAAAAGATAATCAGTTCTTTTAATTGGCTTTTAACGTTGGTGAATCCATAGCCTACTTGAAATACTGAATGCCTTAGTTCAATCTTTGGGTCTGGATGACTCACAACCTCCCACCACAACATGATTTTTTTTTTCTTCTTAATGTTTAGTGTTTTTAAGCCCTGCACTGTCATTGAGGGTAGCACAAGGGTTAAGTCCTGTAGGAATGGCACATGATGTATTTGGTGTTTGTGCAATGATACGACACCTCTCTCTGTTATCTGTGATGATAATACATCTTAAATAATATTGGTAATGAAGGTGGTATACGGTAATTGTTCTCTCCCCCAGCTTTAACGTATAAATGATACAGAAAACACTTTTGGCACATTATTTAGCACAATAATATTGTTTATTGTGATAAAAAACAATCATTTGTGGTACATTTTGTATAAACGTGACAGGGTTATGGTTAGGTTACGTCGCTAACAAAGATCACCATTATACCAACAGATTGGGCAGAAAAAAAGCTACTTATCCATGATGTTCTTGTCTAGTTTTCACTCATAATACAGTACAATTCTATAATAATATAAATTATTAAAATATTAAAATTATAAATATATATATTATATTTTTAATAACTATCGTGAATCACAATTATTTTGGCCATGAGCATTGTGACACAACATTTTAATATTGCCTAATGATTAGCTCTGAAACGCTCCGAAATACATTGTGCAGTATTTCACTCATAATGCTATAATAAATGCTTGTGTATGCCTCAGTTTTAAAAAATCCAACTGTTGGCTTGAACCTCTGGACGGCGTATATTGAGGCTTTACTTTATAGAACAATAGAATAAAGTGACTTGACATGTGTGAGTGGAACATATACATAAAGCACTTTAATATACAAGATGTCCGGGCCTCTTTAATCCTACTCAGAAGTGTGACCTCCTCACTCTTTATATGGATTATTAACTATTTCAAACTCTCTTTTGAGCTGCTTTTGAGATTTTGTTTGAGCGATTACACAACTCATAGCTGTGGCTTAACTTGTGCAGCCTGCTCCGGTCACCTACAATCATGCCAGAGTTTAACCCAACCGTAAAACTGAACTTGGACCATGGAGATTATAGATTATAGGTTGAAGTGCATTTTGCAAAAGAGCCAGAAGGGTAAAAGGCCATAGCAACGACAGTGTAATATCTGCACACCATGGGTTTGCTGCACGGTGGTCCCAGTAATGATAGAAGTAAGTAAAAGTGTTCCACCTGGTTAGTAATCATCTTCATTGAATAGGGATGACAAGATCTCATGCCACAAGATCTTGCAAGATAAAATTTGATTGTGTACACATGTGAAACCCGATCTTGTGATTTCTTTTTTTTTTACATTTGACAAGGATAAAAAAGCATTAGACCACATGAGAAGGTGCAGCTCAAAAAAGCATTGCTACAATTACAGAAAAAACAAAACAAAAAAACTGTGTGGCAAAAATCGCGAACTTAAACTGACAATTTATTTATTATGATTATAATATTATTTGTCAGAATCTTTTGTCTTTCTCTCATCTCATCTTGTCCTGTGGAACTGTGTGTCGTCCCATGGTGAATCCGTATCAGTTGCATCAGTTTCCTTTTTGTGGCTTCATATTCTAAAGAAAGCTTTGTATTAACGTATGGGCAATCAGGCAAATTGATTTAAACACCAATGGACGGACCAGCAACATCTGGCTGGCAGATTAGTGCTGGTTCAGTTGGCATGTGAGAACGAGTGGCACATGAAGGTAAAATAAATCACACTGTAATGCCCAACGCTGTGATTAATTAGTTTAAACACACTGACTTTACAGTAACCACATAAAGCCTATAGGTGCACAGCTACGTAAGGCTGAATGCTATTCTACTCCTCCAAAGGGAACTCTTTTCCAAAACTCACGCTTTTACAGAGGTTTGACATTAGACCTGTTGATTAAAAAGCACATCACTGCTGATTCATATTAGGTATTTTTCCAAAATTCTAGTAATTGCACAACCCTACTTTAAATATTTCTAAATAACCTAACAAATCATCAATTTAAGTACATTTTTGTGACTATATCTGTAAATGTGCATACACTGTTGCCAAAACTCAATACTGAAGTGTGTGGTTTTGTTGGGTTTTGGTCAGCCATTTACATGTCATATTTACCACAGCTCCAGCCGATCCAGATAAGACTAACTGACTTTAGACGGCAGTGGTCATATTTAAACCTTCTGACGTCAGAGGGCGATAAGTGGCTTCACTAGGGCTTGTTAACTATTCAGACCTGTGGATTGTATATGATCAGAATTACCGTGGTTACAATAAACAAAGAGGCTAAATTAAGGTTCCTATTATGGTAAATCATTCTCTTTCGTGCTAGGCCTTTTTATGTACTCGATCAATTGTATTTTGAGCGGTCTGTAGCTCTAGTACCTTTAATCTTTGTTTATTTATGTGGTTGGGACATGTTAATGCATGTTAATGAATATGCTGTAAACACACCACATTTTAGACCATGGGCTGATTTTCATCTGTAATCCCGCATTTACACTCACAAACATACTCTCATTTATACAACAGTGTACTCCAACGCTGGAGGCAGGGGTGGGTGAAGTGTCTTCCCCAAGGACACAATGACAGTTGGCACAAGAGCCACTGATGCCCCACTTCACCCTCTTAAAAAGCAATGTCACTATCCTTCAGATCTTGTGATTTAATGCCATTAAAATAATAGATAGAAAGGTTACTTTCAGTAAAACGTCGTAGTTTTGAGTAAAATGTGTTATTGACGGTAATGTCTGTTTGTTTGTTAATTTAAAACCTCCATGACACAATTTACAACACACAAGCTTTACTGACTCTTAACAGTGAGTCTCTCTCTTTACAGTGAGACTCTCACGTGTCTCTCACTGCTCTTTTGCCATATTCTTACCTCAGTCACAATTTTGTTTGTGGCTCAGTTTTAAAAATGAGCTATCATGACCCATGACTATGAGGCATAATTCACAGCTGCCTTTTGAGCTTGTGGACCATTCTGATAGTTAAGAAGATAGTTATTTACTACTATCGGTAACTATATTACTTGGATTTAACTTTGAAATAAAGCTGTTTTTGTTTTTAGCTTGCTCTTTTTGCATAAAACAGTGTGCAGCGTGGATACCATTTTGCAAGTAGGTTTAAAAAAATGTTTTACCCAATAACTAAACTAGGCCTCCAAATGACAGAATTCAGCTCTGGGTCTGCACCTGTTTGGGGAAAGCCCTTCCCCCGACCTCAGACACGACTCACAATCCTTGGACAGACACATTTCTACAGAGAGGAAATAGAATGTCTAGAGAATGATGGAGTCGTTTCAGGAGGCAAACCCAAACACGGAAAGACCGACTCTACTATAGCATGTTAGAGCATATGAAACATATTTGCTTTCATTTGCTTCACACGCACAGAAAGAGATGCCACACAGATTGGATCAAACAACAGCAAATAATTACATTTGTATTAATCTAAAATGTAACCATATTCACTTTTTTTTTAGGTTTATTGAGAAACAGCAATTTGATGATGCAGTTATATTACATAATTAAATATAGAAATTAAACACATTTTTATAAATGTAATTGTAACTTAAAGCAGAAATGCAAACAATACAATATTTTTGGTTTATGGATGATGGATGAAATTGGTCAGCCTTCATACAATTGATTTTCCAACTCTCACCAGTGCAAACAAAGTCCTCCTGTCACTCATGCAGACACACATGCAGCACACACATCCTTATGAGGTGGTGTGGTTTCGTCACTCACCCTGGATGTTGGGTCCCCCCTCTTCCTCGCCATCCGTCTTGTTGTTTTGCATCCTCTCCTCTCCTCAGGCAGTGCACTATGGACACCAATATGGAACTGCCCTGTTCTAACCAAATCTCTTCTTCTTGTCTCTTGCTTGGTAAAAAAGCATCAGACAGGAATGCAGTAGATAATCTTGTCTCTGTAGTTGTGCTGTAGAGTCTGCAGGGGAGCACGCTGCCACTCTCACATGCACGCTCCTGTGTCTCTGTGCATGCACTTGCCCCCAGTCAGTTAAAGCCTGATGACTGTATTCATCATGTATTCAGAAGGTATTATCTGCCTGGTCCCTCCCCTCGACCCTCACGCATGTTCATCATCATCCATCTCATCAACAGAGAGGGATTGACAATCATGGACATGTCATCGCAGCCTTCTCAGATTAAGCATCTCTTTTGATGTTCTTTTCAGACCCAAATCCATTTCATTTCAGCGCATACAAACTTGCTTTTGTTATCATTGCCCCCTAAGTCTTTTTTATATTTGACTCAGTCCATTATCTGTCCCACTGCTTCAGGCTATACTTTTGTTATGCTGCTTTCAAACGCATGTCTTCTATTGGAAATGTACACTGGAACACATGCTAACCTTTGCACAGAGATTTATACATTTTCAAATGCAGTTACTACAAAGTAATCAAGCTCTGTGTCGCTCTAACCAATTAATAGTCTACCAAGTTGTAAAAAGCCAAACAGATACAAGTCTATAAAAATGTACAATGATTGTCCTCAGGTGCAGAGGTGTACAGTCGAAATATGTTTCGACCTATGAAATAATTGTTATAACCAAAACTGACCTCATAAGAACTTGAATAAGAATGATAATTTCAGGACTATTAGACTAATGTAAAAATTATATAATGTCGGAATATGAAAAATGGTAAAGAAACAACTATTCATATGGCTCTGTGAGAAATGTGTCTGGTGTTACCATCAACATTAAATGTACGTTGCACATTAAAATGTACAATTATTTCCCCAAATGTGTTGTTTTCTTTGGTTTATATTTGCCTTAATTCTCTCTCTCTCTCTCTCTCTCTCTCTCTCTCTCTCTATCCTTCTCTCTTCTCCTTCTCTCTCTTCTCTCTCTCTGTTTTTTGTGTGTTTTAAATAAAATTCTAAAAATTGTATCTTTGCTGTTCCTAGCGCTGCACTTTTCTGGACTGAGATGTCTAATGTTTTTCCAGGGATATGTTGTAGCCACCGTTTGGGGTCCATTGACACCACTTTCGCTTTCACCCTCCACACTTTCTCCAGCCCTTGGTATTTCACCAGTTTCTGGAAGTCCCACTTGGCTCGGTCATATATATATATATATATATATATATATATATAATATATATATATATATATATAGCTAAATCCCTACCCTTCTCAGCCAGGGTGAAATATTACTGGTCTGGCAGGCAGCCTGAAAGGCATCTTCATCTGAGCCAAAGCGGCTTTAGCTCTTAACCCTGGTCCCTCCCTGTCTGTGCCTCCTCCCTCAGCTGCTGCTGCACATGTGGTCGGCCTAGCCTATGAGTGCAGTGCATGCTCATTCACACCTTCACATAACAGACCACCCAAGCACATGTACACACAAAACAAAATTATCTTTGAAGATACAATGGATTCTTAAAATAAATCCATTGCACTTAAAGACTTTTGTTGTCTTATCCTGCAGATTAAGTCCATGAGGAGCTGCAGTGAAAATCCACAGATAAAATCCATGTAGAAGCACCGTTTTACCAAGTAATAGTAGGTTACGTTTTTTCTGTTAATGTGTTTTTGCTGTTTTTTTTTTTTTTCTCAGATCACTCACACAAATATGATTGTGAATATATATTTCTCGTATTTTGGTTGGGGTTTATTGGGGATTACGCAGTCACCATTAGTTCTAGAAGATCTTTATTATTATACAAACACGTTTTTTGGATTTTCATGTTTATTTTTGTAGATATATTTTATGTGATTTTTTCGTGTGAGTGAGAGTGACCACTTTTACGGTGGGCATCACGGGCGTGATGTCATCATACGAGTTTTCGTCATTCAGTGATCATGGCAACTGTACAGCATATGGGTATGCATTACATAGTTACTCGCAATGGCTTCTTGCCATTGCACAACTTCTATCGAGTTCATATTTGATTAATAAAATTCTTGAAATGTTTATTAAAAAATAAATAAAAAATCTCTGTTCTGTAACTGGTCCCTTGGCTCCCAAAACAACCTCTAACTGATCATATGAATAGTTGTATTTTGAGCTGCTTCTGCAGAATGTTTACACATTAAACTCGTTAAAAATGTTAACATCTATAGTGTATTACAATGGATATGCCTTGTGATAAATATGGGGGATTTGTGTAATTGTTGATCAATGGTTTTTTTTTGGTATACGTCAGGAGCAAGCCAGAACTAACGATAATTTACAGGTACGCATTCTTCCCTCCTTCTATTGTTGAAATACAATCTAAACTTGATTTTAATTTAATTTATCAAAGCGAACATGAGCCTCAATGGTTCAAATGGCTCCATATCCTCCAATTAAACAGCATGAACCATGTCAAGACACTTATTATTACCCATAACCATAACAGTATTTTTGGATTATTGTATAATTTATTACCAAAGGTTGACTAAGTACAGAATTCCTTCAACGCCTTCAGGGCCACAGAGTAGACTTACGACCAGTGGGGACTGAGCAGAGCAGAGGGGAGGATCGTCAAGAGAGAGATGCATTTATCCCAAAGCAAGGTTTTTTTGTTGTCAAAATGCCCATTAAATGCCAAAAATTTGATAAATAACATTTCCGTCTTGGATACCCCTAAAAACATTTCACCCTTGATCTTTGGCTGATATACTGAAGTGATTAAGCTACCTGGAGTTTTATGTATGAGGTTTTTTGGATTACCATTGACAGTCTCTGTGATTGACAAGCAAATGCATTTATTATTTTATTCTGTAAATGTCAAACCCCTTCCTCTAGATGGTGCTAGTTCTTAACTAATTCTGACACTCATGAACGGAAATGCGTAATGTTCCCAGCGCTAATTGGTAAAACTAAGGCACGTGGCACCACGCTGAACTTCTTAAGAAAAACCTCAAAAATTCCGCTTGTAGCCTTCGAAAAGCGGAGCGAGGTACATGTGTTTTGATACGGCTGGACATTTTAGTTTGTGATATTTGTGCACTTTGTTTTACTTTGTACAAGTTTAAAGTCAAGTACAACTTAACTAGCATATGTACTGTTAACATTCTCATTTGCTAGGCTAATGTATGTTTCTTTTATTCTTTCCTGTGTAGTTTTCACGGTGCATTGATGGTGCATTAACTTCCAATGATGCCGTTTGGTGCAGTAAAGAAAATGTTTGAAATACACCCGGCTTCAATCAGTAAATTTGCACCCGTCAAAAACACTCATCCACATCAGCAAACCTGAGGACCCGCAAAATATTCAATAAATATTGTATTTCTAAATCATTAACTCATCTTATTCTACCACCTTGGTAATGCTCGATCTCGTCTGATCACAGAAGCTAAGTAAGGTTGGGACTTAATACTGATACTGGGATGAAAGACTTCTGGGAGTGCTGGTTGTTATAGTGGCCAGTAGTTTAGTGGTTACAGCGCTTATCCACCAACCTGGAAGTTGTACTCAATACCAGAATACAACTGTCCTATGATTTAGTCACATTTTCAGCTCATCAGATTCAGCCTTGTTGCAGCAGTCTGGAGGTTAAGAAGTGCAGCACTTTGCAATTTATAATGACTATGTTGTTTAAAAGTATCAAGATACGCATCTCTGTATCGATACATGTACTGCCAACAAGTCCATCACATATCACGATATCGATATATTGAGCACAGCCCTAGTGGGCGCGCTAGACGAAATGTCATGTCCTTAGGCAAGACACTTCACCCACTTTGCCTAGTAAAGCGCTTTGAGTGCCTTGAAGGTGGAAAGGCGCTATATAAATACACTGTGTGACAGTATGGGTTAGCGACCAGTAGGTGGGTCAACCCCTAGTATAAAAGCTCGCCTGACCCCTTGCTCTTCCTATTTCCAATACACTCGTCTTCCTTTTTGGTGGGCTTGGTAGTGCCTTCAGCGTTAGGGTTAGTCTTCTGCTCCATCAGGTATAAATACTCATTCAAAATTTCGGAATTATTTAGCAAATCCTAACAGACCTTCTGTAGTGTAAACGCTTATCTTTCTTATCCATTAATTATTGTTGATAGGAAAAAGAGAAGTAGAAGATAGTGCTCAAGCTGCCACTCTTCTCCCAGCATAGTTTGTGCTAGGGCGGTGTAGCTGGGAAACCAGAATTTGATTTATGTTTCTAACTGGCTTGATCATAAGTTATTTCAAAGTTTTAAGAAATCTAGTGTTATTTATGTTAACTTCTATCAAATTTGAATAGCATCTGGTTTGGGCCTTACGCAGAGCCTGCTTGTAGGACAGTAGGCAGATTTACCATGCTTTTAGGGATTCCGTGTGGGAGCGACGAAATGGTCTTTCTTGTTTTCTCTTCAACTCTTTATGTGAACGCAGTTCTTCATTGTACCATGGGGAGGCCCGTTTTGGCCTAATGAGAGTAGGGATGTTGCGATATTAATTTTAGTTTAAGCTTGCAAATATTCCTGTGAGAGGACGATTTGGTTTTATAACAATTAACTTCCCTACCCTTTAAAACAGCATATTCATTTAAAAAGAAAATATAATAAATTATCTGACAATATAGGGTTTTGAGGGAAGACAATCAGGTCACTAATTCTCTGTTCTCTCAGATCCAGAGGGTGCTTGTGATTGTCAGTTTATTTTTACATTCTGAGCAAAACCAATGCCGTTTAATATAGGCATTACCTGTGCTCAAACTATCACTATTTTATCCCAGTCCAACACTAAGTTTGATATAAAGTCAGAGAATCTCCGATTTGAACAAGTGATTGATAACATGAGGCTTTCAAATGAGCGAAATGCGTTGTTTTAGGACTCAAGAGTAGGCTTAAGTGTGAGATCACTGACACACTACCACTTCGGCCTGTGCTCCTGGCGGTCTGAAAGTTAACATGAGTCGGTGGGGTGGACTCATTTAGTCTTACATAATCATCTTGTTGAAGCCAAGTTTCAGTTGGAGCTAGAAGATCCATGTTACAGTCACAAATTAATCCATTAATAAAATTGACGGTTAGCAGTTCACATTTTACAGGCTTGTTTATTTATTTGTATCATTTGTGGGTGCAATTTTTATTACGTTATTGATCGAAGGCTATTGGTCAAATTCTGAACTAAAAAGGATGTGTCCCCCGAAGTTGGATGGATACCATCCCTGCGTATGAGCCTGAGCTTTCGCACTCCAGTTGTTAACAAAGAGAAAGACTACATCATTTTGAGAGCACCAACTAGAAGACCAGCAGTTGAATGCTGAAAAGCGTCTGTATAGTTCAGCATTGATCTGATTGGGCATTCACACACCGCACCTATTTGTAATATGAGTACCTCTGATTGTCTCCGTCCATCTGAATCACGATTCCGTAGAACCTCTGTCTACTCAGCCTAAGCTTTCCTTCGATGTCACCCTTTCTGGCCCCTGCTGCTGGTAGCTTCTATAGAACTTCCAATAACCAGAGCGTTGTGGGTCCATTCATCGGGCGTATTGTAACCTTTTGCAGATGAAAGCTCAGGGCCTGGCGTGTAGCACGTCAATCCCTCCGAACTGTCACAAATTGATCCCTATTTTGTTCCTGGTCTAGTTCCAGCAGCACAGGAGGCGCTGCGGGGCTAGTCTTAGTGTCAGCAGTGCTAGCAAGACTAACACTGTGACCTGTGGCGCGGTCCTGTAAACCTGATGCTTCAACCTGGCTATACCTAGATTTCAGCTCCTCCAAAGAGAGGATTTGCGCTTAATTCCGTAACCCTGGCCTTTAAAGCTAAAACCTACACTACCCCCACCTGTCGTCAGAGAAGGAGCCAGTGTTCTGACTTGACATATGACCACTTGAGCAGGTAAAGGCAAGGGAAGATTCAGCCATGAGGCTGCGGCTAGGCCAGGCTAGCTCAGACTGAGGCTAGAGAAAAAATTGGTTTAATCCACAAAATACTGAACAAAAGTGAGCTAATAATTGAATCATTCACTTCATTGTCAGGTTGTCTGTGGCCCTCTGCTCCGTATAAAATGCGGCCCTTGGGGAAAAAAGTGTTGGACACCCCTGCTCTAGATGGTGAAGACGCTGTCAGGTGAACTTGTAGTCACAGAAGAGGTGTTTTTATATTCACACTCACATTTGTTCTTGGCTCTTGGTTTATTGATTTTCATACATTCTCATAACATGGAGACATATCCCTGCCCCCTGATAAATTAATATGAATACATAATGAATAAAATTGTAAATTACACAAATTATCCACGTTAATTTTTTGAGCCAACGTCTTAATTCATAATTGTGGTATGATTGGGAATACCACAAAAATGACTCAATTTTGTGCAAATTCTCAATGCAAATCACAGATTTCTTAAAATGCCAAAAGCTTTTAACGCATGTAATTTAAAGATTCACTAACTTCTCTGGTGGAGTGTCCAGGGAGGAGTTAGTGCTTTGCCCTTGAATGTTCCAAATGGCATTGACCTGTATGTATTTAATTATAGCCTAGGTCAGGGGTGTCCAAACCTTTTTCACTAAGGGCCGCATTTTGAAACTTATACAGCGTGAAAGGCTACAGATGACATGACAATGAAGAGAATCATTCAAAATGTTGTATGTGACATAGTTTTTAAGAGCCTCAACACCTTTTAATAAGGCTGCATCACATCAAAAGGTTTGTTTTTCAAGGTTATAATAGCACATTTTGTCACATGTTACAATAAAAAGTCCAACCAATAAAAAGGCATGAAGCCTCAGGGCCAACTTAAGTTTGGACGCCCCTGGCCGAGGTGTTTTCATAGCAAAAAATGTTCTTGAACAACATGCATTCTTCCTCTGAGCAGGCTCGCCTCTCCACAGATCTGTCATAGATAGACATCATATGTGGAACCCCTCACTAGGGAAGTTGGTGAAATATTTACGATGGACATTTTGTTTCCACTTTGACTTTCGTAACCTCATGCACGTTTCTGCAGCGACCGTGCCAGACCTTTAGACGTTCCTTAGGCACTCCCAAGACACCACTCCCCAAAAGTATAACATTTCACTTTCACGCATACCTTTTTACACTGCTATGGTTTTAAACCTATATACTCCTCCCACGGTTTGAAATATCTTTGGTCACTGGATTCCCACAAAATGAGCTGCAGGCCATCCAATAAAGTTGTTGGTCAATGTATAGATTTCCCATATAATACATATAATATAAATAGTAGGTGGGCTGAAAACTAGCAAATCTTTTGAAGCCTGACCAATGCACAGATGGGTCTTGACCATAAAATACAGAGGTTTTGAGTATATGACTCTTGCCTAGAAATTCTTGTAAAATGCATGAACTATATTTAGAAGCTTAGTTTTCTTGTAAAATTACAATTAATATGACAACAAAAGTTTTGTCCTAATATGCTCAAATAAGTATATGAAGCTGAAAAGTTCTGGGAAACACAACACATCTGGAAATCAATATTTGTGTGAACATTATTCAGTAAATCAGAGGACTGTGTATAGATAAAACAGATGTGTTGGAACGTGTTTGAATTTCCCCCAAACTTCTAGTAATCTGTAATTTCACACATTTGGATACACAGTTGGTGGAATTTTTAATACTACAGGCAATGTCAATAAATCCTTTTCTGCTTCCATACAAGGAGGTAGTGGAAGAGCAGGAGAATGCGTGGAAGGTGAAGGTGAAAGTGGTGCCCGTGGTCATCGGAGCACTCGGGGCAGTGACCCCCAAACTGGAGGAGTGGCAACAACAGATCCCTGGAAAAACATCAGACATCTCAGTCCAGAAAAGTGCATTGCAGGAATAGCAAAGATACTGCACAGAACCCTCAAGCTCCCAGGCCTCTGGTAGAGGACCCGAGCTTAGAAAAAAGGACGAGACCACCCTTGGAGAGTGAGAAGTGAATTTATATGTATATATTTTTTTTCTTAATTTGTCTATTTTAGACCTAATAATCAGTGTGGTTAAGCAGTTTTGGTCCCAGGAAAATGTCAAATATGTAATCAGTTTGAGAAGCACAATCCGCTCAGTCTGATGACGTCCGTGATGACATATGAATGCCACTTGACGTATTACAACCATATTAATAGTTCATTTCGGGCAAGGCTGGCTCTCTGACCTGAAATTAAGATATCAACCATCTTATGTAATTGTGCAACATCCAGTATTCAAGGGCCTGTCTTTTTTCCCCGGGACCTCTCGTTGTACAGTAAGACCAGCAGAGGGCGACACAGACTGTATGCCCACAATTACTTTCTAGTGTTACATGACAAAACGTTGTGCTTTTTGAATGCAGTCATATTAGTCATCTGGGAGAACTTTTCAGTTTAATGAGTTTCAAAAGCAACCTCTACAATGCAGTGATGGTAAGATATTGTTCTAACTCCAGTACGTATTTATTGAAGACACTAAACATTTGAAGTAAGGTGTTTTATAAGATAACCAACTTCAGTCAGACCAAGCTGATTAATATTATTCGCATCAGTCATTTTAGCACAGCCCTTGTGCTCCACACTGGAATGGTTTTGGTACAACCGTAGCAGGCGCCCAGACAGATGAACACCAGAGGTTATGCAAATACCACAAAGGCTTTCATCTCAACTGGAAGTGGTGTGATCTCACAAATTTTAGAAAATGACTAAACCCATGGAACAGGCACTCTGTTGTTGCCATTGTATATTGGAGAGAGCTCAGAGAAAATGTTGTTTTGACCAAGTAACTTAGCAGTAATCTTGCAAAAATATGGATGTTGTAGAATTAGTATAGTAATAGAAGTGCTGTGGCAATAGTGGGTGACTAGAAATGACCAGGGATGGAAGAAGTACTTGGTTACTGTTGTGGACATCAATTTTAACATTGACAGAGAAATAAGGCAAAATAGAACAAAATTGTCTTGCTCAAAAGTGGATCTTTATTTTTTGCCCGTGCACAGCCAAACACTCTTCCTGACAGAGCCGTCTCTCCCTCTCAGGTCTAACAAACAAGGAAATGCTCATCCTTGTAAAGGAAGAGATAATAATGCCATGTATACATCAGGACAGTTTAAAATTAGTACAGAGTATGCACAAAGCATCTAGGGCATCCTAGATGTCTGAGATACAAGGCTGTGACCTCAAGGATCTCTCCAGGCAGGGTCATAGACAGGCGCCTGATGAGCACAAGTTCCTATCCTATCATCTTTTCAACAGAGAGAGATTTCTGTCCATTGTCCAGAACAGCATCAGCTGACCCAGGCAAAGGACAGGACCGTTAGATCAGACAGTGATATACAGTGATATACATTGATGTACATTGACGTGTGTTGACATGACATTTTTCATTACATTAGGCAAGAAAAAGTACAGAAACAGAAGTAAAATAATACTCAAGTCAAAGTATCAATATTAAAGCAATATTAAACAATTAAAGCATCAAATAGTACCTTGCAGTCAACAGTAATTTTGATAAAAGAATGGTGCTGATCTTTTGTCAACAAAAGTCAATTTGAAACAATTCATTTAAATATGTGTGTATATTTATTTGCTCAAAGCTCAGACTTGAACTCAAGACCATTTCACGGGATGTCACCATGAACGCGCAAAAACAATTCCTCAAACCATAAGGTTCTCTCTCCTCCGTTTCTCTCTCTCCTCTCTCTTTCTCTCTCTCATTCTCTCTTTCTCTCTCTCTTTTTTTCTTTCTTTTTTTACAGTATATATAGTGTAAAACACATACTTTGAAGATGTACAACTACAGTAGGTGGCGGTAAATGCACCTTTTCAGTTGGTTGTCAACCTCCATTAAAAGTAACACAACAACAAGAAAAATAAGAAAAGTAATTTCAGCTTTTCAGTCAATTTTTAAAAAATGTAGTGAGGTAGAAAGTAGCTGCTCTCAAATGTAGTGAAGTAAATGTAAAAAGTAACCACTGTAAAAAATGACCGTACAAACTTATCTAACAAATATGGAAAAGTTGGTTTCAGATTCTAGAATGAGATTTTCCTATACATTGGACTTTACCATGAATTATTTAAAAGGTATATTAACAAACGTTTAATCTGATGAGTTCTCTAGACTTGTATTATTATAAAAACGCTTCCCACATCTGTATTAAATATCATTGTCATCCTAATAATATAGACTGTAAATATGAGGCCAAAGAACTGCTACTTAAAGCTAAACCCATCTTGTTTTCCCCTCATAATTACTCAATTATATTTCCAGAATTCATTGTTTTGAAAAAGCAGAACTTTGTCAATAAATTAGATCTCCACAAGCTGTCTTAATCTAATTATTAAACATTTCATATTTTCAAAATTATAAGAAAGAGCCATGTGAGTCCCTATGACACTTTGGGATGAGAGCTGATTGGCTGTTTGGGGATATTACCTTGCTTTTTTGTCTGAAAAAGCTGATCTAAGCTGTGCTACTGGCCAAAGAAAATTGGTGCATGTCAATACTTGTGACGTACCAGAGCAACTGTGAGAGTTTAGGATGAGTTAGATAGGTATTTCACTGTTTGAAATGACTGTTTGAACTCTCTGTCACATATTTTTGAAGTTGATTTAAAGTGGATGACGGCAAAAAACCCAGTCACCATTACTATGTTACCCTATGAGACAGAGAGCCAAATCAAGATTACACAAATGTTTTTTTAAAAAAAATGTCTAATGGCTTAGGGCCTTATGTAACCCCTGCGTCATGTTGTAATCTTGCTCATATTTATGCACAGGGAAGTTGGCTGCACATCAGTAAATTCAGACATCTCCTCAGTGGGTGGCTGCAGAGAGAAGAAGGGCTTCCCACTGCACACTGAGCTAAGTAGAGTCAGATCTCTGCGTGTAGATGGGAATATTCCAGTCTTTGGGAATTATTAGAGGCCTATATGTGGTAGTCAACTAATAATTCCCAATGTATATATGTACAGTATATTATGTATCTTATTCATGCCTGCAGCGCAGGAACTGAAGTCTTTCCTCTGCAGAAACATGTGGATGTTATCCTTCACTAATCCAGGAATGGTCAAGACGTCGTTGCTAACATCCTGAAAGCACTAGTTTGAGGAGCCAGAAATTAAATCAGTATTATAAGAATTGACAATGGCTTCTTGGTGGTGGCTGAAATGTCCTGATTTCAAAAATATTGTCCAGATTACTGCCTTAGAAACCTTTGATACCATCCATGTCCTCATACATACATGTCACAACCCTTATCTTGGGTGTTTCCTTGGCAACTCACACCATTTCTAATGAGTTCCTCTACAATCTGATTTGGTCAAAACATCAACCCAATTGCACACAATTGTATTAGGTAGCAGGTGTATGTTTTTTTCATATTTTATAATTGAATTTCTGGGACAAATAGTGAATAGTAAAAATATGAACAGTTTAAGGTATATAAACGACTTGATTTAGCATTAGTTTGATAAGTAAATCAAATATCAACACATCATTTCAGTGGCTGGAAAATACTTAATGTATTATTAAAAATGACAAAGGTAACAGCAGAAACAAACTTTATCAGACATAGCTATATTGTAAAACACATACATTACTGTAATTGAATACACTCTAGAACCCTAAACGTAGGGCTAGGCGATATAGCAAAAGTTGTGTTTACATTGCTTTATTTTCATTTAAAACAAATAGTGTTTCTGGCCCCACAAGCTGGCGAGAGGCCTATTAGTTCCTCGCCGTGTGAAGTGCACATGAAATCGAACGCAAAGCTCTCCACTCATGCACGTCCCGTGCATACTAATTAGTAGTAAAAAAAATGTAACATTATTGTCGTAACCGGAAATGGACCCCAAAAAAAATCTGATCGTAGAATGATGACATCTTTCACAGTGTCTGTGCGGCGAAGCCGCAAACTATTGATAGAATTTCAAATTTTAAATTTGCTGCCATTTGTGCATTCAAAGTCCGATTTGCATCAAATTTTAATCAGTTGTTAAACCCTTTACCCTAAACGTACTTGAAGTGAAACAAATTAATTTGGCGCAATAGCGCCCCCTACAGAGTGAAATAAAATCTTATATGGGGAGCAAAATATTTCATTTTTGGAAATGTTGTGAAACTTGATTAAAAAATCCAAACAGACCCATGTCATATTTGTTACGCCATACGGCGTACGGCGTAGGGATGACAGAAACCTCCCATATTATGGGGCATACTTACACTTTATACTTTTACGAACTCCTCCTGGGGCGTTGGCCCAACTAATCTAAAATTTGGCGAGACTCATCTTCAGGAGTGGAACATCAATAGTTATCCAATTTTTTATTGTAAGTGTTATGGTTTGTGTGCGGACACATTTCGCACATTTTGCCAAGGATTTCAAAAAGATTACCTTTTGACTGGGGACCACAAAAAGGAATGGGCCATCAAATGTTATTCAACTTCAAAAGTTATTAAAAAATGAATGAATTGAATGAATTTGTACGGCGCAGCCGCAAAATTTTCCCAAAATATTGACATTTTCAGTACACAATAATGCCCCTATTTGTAAAGTAAAGGGGAGAAAGCGCGATAGCGCCACAGATTTTGGCAGTGGGTGTAATAAAAGGAGGAAAATTGGGGAGCGTTGGCGCCCCCTCTTACGTTGTGGGCGGCGGCGTGGCCAATCATGAGTGTTCCATTGTAGAAAAAGATTCG
Organism: Chaenogobius annularis; assembly: GCA_015082035.1. Classification (NCBI taxonomy): domain Eukaryota; kingdom Metazoa; phylum Chordata; class Actinopteri; order Gobiiformes; family Gobiidae; genus Chaenogobius; species Chaenogobius annularis. The sequence goes on from BJKM01000115.1 coordinate 97,767, forward strand.
GTTGTTGTAATCTGGACAATGTTTTTTCTAAAACAGAGTCCAGATGACTACAACTGAATCTTTTCCTACAATTATTATATTAATGTTATTGTTATTATTTGTTTATTTGGTCGGGACAGTGCATATTAATGAACATGCACTGATTGTAGCCATGGGCAAATTTGCATCCATTGTCTCGCATTCACTCTCACAAACACTCTTTCATACACCAGAATACATGGACTCAGGAAGCAAGGTGGGTGAAGTGTCTTACCCAAGGACACAACGACAACAAGGACCACCCCCCTCCAGTTACAGTTCCATCCAATTACTAACCAAGTCTTTCCCAGTTTAGCTAACGAGATCTGATAAAATCGGACATGAACATAAACATAAACAAGACAGCCTTTTAATCAGTGCCAGTGCCATGTATTTGTTGTAAATATGAACTCTGACCAATTTTACGGACAGAATTTTAATCGGTTGTAGAACTCACTAATACTTTTTCCTGTTTTTTTTTTTACATAATTGTATCTACAATGTGAATTTGAAACGAATAAAACTACTTCTTTATCGTATCACAATAGAGAGACAAACTAATAACCTCCATATGTTTGGTTCGAAACAGATACTACGTTAAGATGTCATACTACATATTTAGTGGATTAGCCAACTGACACTTTAGCATATTTCATCTTTATTTTATGAGATCAGTCAGATAGCTTCACCGCAGGTGGTGCGTGCATCTGGAGAGAATAGACACAAGAATGAGTTGAGTTCCTCTTCTAGAAGTAGGTTGTTGCTTATTATTGAGGTAAGTGCTGAGTTACATCTCCAAAACATTCTACAACAACCATTCTTCACCCTTTTGTCCCATGAGATTTAAAAGGTCAAAGCAGCCATACGTCACACTCTGTCAACCTAATTTTAAGAAAACAATGTGTGTTTTGAAATAGACAATGCTTGGAACGTCACACAAAATATATAAGTAATTCCTCAGTTTCAAGAAGTGAGATACTTCTACTCTTATGCTTGAAATACATAGACCACAAACACAAATGCTGCTTGGGATTCAAGGCAAGGCAAGGCAAGTTTATATGTAAAGCACAATTCCTTCACAAGGCAATTCAAAGTGCTTCACACAACAAGAAAAAAATGCATTAAAATCACAAAGACGAAACAGAAATCACACAACCTTCATTCATTCAATTTAACAATTTTGCTGACATGCTCAAATGTAATTGTGTCTAAATAGTACTTTTAGAATTGTAAAGATTTTCTCTAAAGAAAGACCTTTCAATTTGAAGAAATTTAAAGGTGCCATTTTCAGGCATCCGTCAAATAGTTCAAGACATAAAAGAGAAGAGTGCAAAGAAAATCATTTCAGTCATATGCACAGCCAAACAAAACAGTTTTTAGTTTAGATTTGAACAATGCCAGAGTAGCGGCCTGTCTCACATTTCAGGAAGACTGTTCCAGATTTTAGCTGCATAAAACTGAAACGCAGATTCCCATGTTTAGTCCTGACTCTGGGCACCAGCAGGAGGCCGGTCCCTGAGGTCCTCAGAGTCCGAGATGGTTCATATGGCACTAACATGTACTTTGGAGCTTGGCCATGGAGAGACTTGTTACAAGCAGAGCTGCTTTGAAGTCTATTCTCTGAGCCACAGGGAGCCAGTGCAGAGACCTGAGCACAGGACTAATGTGATCGTACTTCCTGGTTCTAGTCAGGACCCAGTGTCTGGATGTACTGCAGCTGTTTTACAGCTCGTTTGGAGAGGCCAGTGAGAAGCCGTTACAGTAGTCTAATCTACATAGAGACTAGAAACCTTCTCTTTTTTCTCTGGGCAAAAGACGATGATTCCAGTCTTGTCTGAGTCAGCTAGAGAAAGTTGTTTTGCATCCACACACTGATCTGTTGGACAGAGTGAATCCACTAGTCCAATATCACCTGCCGTCAGTGAAACACAGATCTGAGTGTCGTCTGCATAATTGTGATAGGACACATTTTCATCAACTGACCTAACGGCAGATGTAGAGGTTGAATGGAAGGGGTCCCAGGATTGACCCTTGGGCCCCCACAGGTCAGAGCATGTGTGGTCTGAGACAGAGTTACCAATTTCAACAAAGTACTTTCTGTCTTCCAGATAGGACTTTAACCAGTTTAGAGCAGTGCCAGTGATGCCACCCAGTCCTCTAGTCTCTGTAAGAGGATCCATGATCGACAGTGTCAAAAGCAGCACTCAGATCTAACAGAATTAAGACTGAGGCTTTGCCCGCGTCAGTGTTCAGGTGGATGTCATTTGTCACCTTGACAACAGCAGTCTCAGTGCTGTGATGAGGTCTAAAACCTGACTGGAAAACATCAATGAGTTGTTTATTAAGAAGAAATCAGTGAGCTGTTGGTAAACAACCTTTTCAAGGATTTGCCCCAAAATGGCAGATTAGAGATGGGCCGGTAATTACTCAGTACTGCGGCATCAAGACTGCTCTTCTTCAGGACGATATGACAGGGCCGGCCTTGACTGTCAGGGCTAGACTTGTGTAATTTCTATATTTAGGGAAATTACATGTATGACCATTGGCTATATACATTAATCCAGGTTGTACTTCTGGAAGTTAAATTGATATGACACTGGTTCCATGTGATGTCTAGTCACGCACTGGTTACTGCTTTTGCAGAACATGCTTAGATTAAGATAAAAATACTACTTATCTTCCTGCATTGGAGCTGTAACATAGAGATGTATTTTCATAGCATGACTCAAATGAGGTTAAACTATAGTTCAGAATGTATATGGTACCCTTTTGCTATTCACATTTGATTATGTTGCTGTTTGATACTTACCTTAGATATATATAAAATTCAACACCCAGAAAATATGAGCATAATACATAAGGGCCAAAATAACTGAATCAGAATCAGATAACTTAATTCCTCCCAGAAGGGAAATTCAGTTCGTAACTGTCACTTGGACAAGAAAAAATACACAATCATTCACAACCAATACATCACTCAAGTGCCACAACTGTCAGTGTCAGTTCAATAGGTACAGGCCGAGGGTTCACATTCTCTACAGTGCAAGGGCTGCTGCCAAATAAAAACTAAAAAACTAGCTGTTTTAATTTAAGCCAACTCGATGCTATTGTCCAGTGAGTTCAAAAGCTTGATGGCTGCTGGAATAAAGGAGTGTGAGTACTTGTTTGTTTACCTGCTGAGGGCGAGATAGCGCTGCCAAGAGGGCATCAAGGAAAACTCCTGAAGCAGGAGCAGGAGTTGTCCTTAACCCTATCAGGACCGAGACAGAACTATACTATTAATCAGTGGCAAACAGTGGCCTACGGGCTTAGGCCTTCAGACACTCTTTTCATATTTCCAAATACAACTATCAGTAAAAACGCGAGCCTAAAGTACGAAAAGTTCAGTGTGCCAAAATCAAATGATTAAACGCATTAAACAATTAATTATATATGTAATTAATGAATCAATATTGTACAATTAATTAATTCATACATTTTTTAATTCATTTCCTTAACGGTGGCAGAGCGGTTAAGGCTCTCACCTAAGAATTAAGGAGATCAGGGGTTCCAGGGCCAGACAAACATCATCTTATGATCACTCTGGGTGGAGTCTGCATCTCCTCTCCGTGTTACGGTTGGTTCTCCCCGGCTTCCTCCCACCATCCAAAGACGCATGTGTTAGGTAAAATTAATTAAATGTGCAATCAATTGAATATACAATTAATACATTTTATACATAATTAATTAAATGTGTCAATAAATAATTCAAAGACACATTTCAAGCTTAACATTACAAATATCTATTTAATGAATTCATGATTCCATGGTGTTGGTGCAACCAGTTAAAGTATCATTCAGACTCACTCAAACTCAAACACAAACTCAGAGGGTGGGACTTAGACGCTCTGGTCCAGTCCATTTCTCTACAGAGGGGCCACTGCTGTTACTATGTTGCTCAGTTAGCAGGAAAACTGTGGAAATGTATCTGTTGTTTCAATAAAAATGCCCTTTTGAGGGTTGTTGGACGACCCCAATAAACGTGCCCACCGCAGCCTCTCGCTTTCCGAATACCGACCAAAGACAGTGAATAGTTGGAGTCGGGATTCGAACTCAGAGCAGTGGTTAAGTGCTGTGCAGTGGTTAAGAGCTGCGTTACAGCTAGTGTTTTGAATGTTTTGAATGTTTTCGACACTGCTGTGCAGTGTTTAAGTGCTGCGCCTTAACCACTCAACTACTGGGCACCACTCCTTAAATTCTAAATTAGTTTTATCGTTTGGTTTCAGCGATGGTGTAAGTATATATAGGGATGGTGTGAAATTTTGACACTAGTCAGACAATCTAATGTCGGGCCATCAGAACTGTGCTAAAACATGCCTGTTAAATAAAGCCTGTCTAAGTCTAAATATCAGGTATAAAATGAAAAATAAAGGCAGAATTACCCTTATTTACATTATACTATTTTGTATCTCAAATGGTGGTTTGTTGTTTTGTGCTCACATATAAGATTTTCTGCAAAAAATGAGCAATATTTTGTAGCTGTTGTTATCATGTATAAAAACATACAATATTGTATGTTATAAAGGGTCCTGAGCAGATAGTTAGTGAAGAAAACAATGAGAGAAGAATTCCTGCTCCATCAGCCAGAGACCGTGCCAATGTTTCAACATCAGTAGCACCACAACCACAACCACAACCTCCACCAAAAGATTCATTAGCAGCCGCTCCACCACCACCACCAGCAAAAGATTCAACTCCAGCTGCTCCTCGATCACCTCCACTGCCTCTAGCGAAGGACTCATCAGCAGCAGCACCACAACAATCTTCACCACGGCTAGCGCAGGAGTCATTTCAGTTCTGGCCTCATCAAATGCCTTGGACCCATCTGTGACAGGCAGTATCCCTGTCATCTCCCAGCAGCCCTGGGTCCCCCCTGCAACATCTACTCCTACTACAGATTCCTCACTCTCCTTTCCATCTCCACTCCCACCCAGGGGCTTCCCATCCATCTTGAATATCTGATCAAATCAAGTATTAAGATGGCTCCACTCACGCCCAATATAATAAGATCAAGGGTTCTAATGATGATGAACTCTCACCTGACTGCTGCTATACAGACAAAAACCGCCCCACCTAAACGCCCCGCCTTTCACCTGGTATCTCCCATAGCTAGGATGCACTGGGTCTCAGCGTTTGGTTTGGTCATAACAGGTGTTTCAATGTTCATGTTGATGATGCTTGTGACAGAAACGCTAAAGAGCTTCATGCTGTCCTTGAAACCTTCGGTCTTACTCAGCGCGTGAGATCGCACACTCTAGATCTTCTAATTACAAAGGGGGTTAATATTTCAAACATCAATGTGGTCGATGTTGCTCTGTCTGATCATTTCTGTGTCTTCTTTGACCTGTCTGTTTTTCCCCAACCACCAGCTGGTCCTGCAGTTGTTCGGAGGAGACACATAAAAAAATTTCTCATGTTCTAATGTAAATTATTTGTTGAACTCTGTTACATCAAGTGTTTTAAATGCTCTTGACACCATTGCCCCTATGAAGGCTAAAATTGTTCAAAATAAGCAGAAGGCGCCATGGAGAATGGATGATTCGGTCAGGGCACAGAAAAGGGAGTGCCATCGGGCCGAACGAAAATGGCGCAAGTCGAAGCTCCAGGTTCAAAAAGAGATTTACAGAGAGAAGTTGTACATGTACAACCTCATTTTATGTAGAACTAGGGAAGGATATTTTTCTGAAATTGAAATAATTGGAAGCTGCAGTAACAACTCGCGTGTCCTCACTCAAATAGTTAACATGTCGCTTCAATCTGGAACATTCCCAAATGTCTTTGAAAACTGCGGTCATAAAGCCTCTCCTGAAAAAGAGCAGTCTTGATGCCGCAGTACTTAATTACCGGCCATCTCTAATCTGCCATTTTGGGGCAAAATCCTTGAAAAGGTTGTTTACCAACAGCTCACTGATTTCCTCTTAATAAACAACTCATTTGATGTTTTCCAGTCAGGTTTTAGACCTCATCACAGCACTGAGACTGCTCTTGTCAAGGTGACAAATGACATCCACCTGAACACTGACGCGGGCAAAGCCTCAGTCTTAATTCTGATAGATCTGAGTGCTGCTTTTGACACTGTCGATCATGGGATACTTTTACAGAGACTAGAGGACTGGGTGGGCATCGCTGCACTGCCCTAAACTGGTTAAAATCCTATCTGGAAGACAAGAAGTTATTTGTCGAAATTGGTAACTGTGTCTCAGACCAGATGCTCCTGACCTGTGGGGTGCCCCAAGGGTCAATCCTGGGACCCCTTCTGTTCAACCTCTACATCACATGTGTCAAACTCAAGGCCCGCGGGCCAGATGTGGCCCGCCAGACGTTTTCATCTGGCCCGCCAAACATTTCTAGTTTATAATTATTCATTTCCAATAGATATATCGCGTTTTTATCGCTAGAACTACAATTCTCACAATCCTTTGCAGCCGCGGCCCCTCCCCCGCGCTGCTCCCCCGCGACCCTCCCCCGCGCTGTGTGCTGCCAGCTCAAGTGCCGAGGGACAGCGACCAGCGACACTCATCGCAGCAGGTTTAAAATCGAACACACCCGGCAGCGATGACCTGTAGCGCCCGCTCACACGTGGCGCTCTGCCCCAGGGCAGATCGTGGGAAACACGAGGAATAAAGAAAAGAGGCGGTTTTGTGGACGTTAGAGCTGTGCTAAAAGCGGCGCTAATGCGAAGCTAACAACAAGAAAACAAACTTCTTTGCTGACAACTCTGTGAGGAAAAGACATCCAAACCAGTGCAAAACCTGGACAGATCCTGAGCCACAGGTAAAAACACAGATTAGAGTGTAATAAAGTCTGAATATGACAGAGTGAAGCTGCTTTGAGCTCTCATTTGATTCACCACATGAATAATTTGTCACTAAAATAAGCTTAAACTGTAAAAATAGTGAGCTCATATTGAGTTAGTGCAGCAATATTAACATGTCTGTGATACAAACATTTAATATCAGAATCATATCACAAGTCCATGTTCCTGTTCCTGCTGCTGCTGCATGAATATGGACTCAGTCTTTCACCTGCTGCAGATTTGTGCAACAGCAACAGTGTCCACATTTAACTATTACTAGGCTATATAACATTTGTTATATTTTTTTTGTTTTATTTTTTACATTATGTTCGGCCCGCGACCCAACCTGAGCGTCGAAAAGCGGCCCCTGGCCCAAATGAGTTTGACACCCCTGCTCTACATGCTGCCGTTAGGACACATTCTCGCTGCGTATCAACTGACCTATAACAATTATGCAGACGACACTCAGATCTGTTTCACTGACGGCAGGTGAATATGGACCAGTGGTTGAATGCAGTCACTGCATCCAACAGATAAGTGTGTGGATGCAAAACAACTTTCTCCAGCTGAACTCAGACAAGACTGAAATCATCGTCTTTGGCCCACAGAAACAAAGAGAAAGTGTTAGCAGTCATCTCCAGAGTCTCACTCTAAAACCTACAAATCAAGTTAGAAATCTGGGGGTAATAATGGACTCAGATTTGAATTTTAACAGCCACGTCAAATCAATAACATCAGCAGCTTTTTACCATCTAAAAACATAGCCAAAATTAAAATATATATGTATAGTGTCTAAACCAGACTTGGAGAGACTTATCCATAAGTTATTCTCTAGTAGATTAGACTACTGTAACGGCCTGCTCACTGGTCTCTCCAAACGAGCTGTAAAACAGCTGCAGTACATCCAGACTAGAACCAGGAAGTACGATCACATTAGTCCTGTGCTCAGGTCTCTGCACTGGCTCCCTGTGGCTCAGAGAATATACTTCAAAGCAGCTCTGCTTGTATACAAGTCTCTCCATGGCCTAGCACCAGTAGTACAAGTACATCTCACGACCTTAGTGCCATGTGAACCATCTCGGACTCTGAGAGACTCCAGGGACCGGCCTCCTGCTGATGCCCAGTACAGGACTAAACATGGGAATGTGCGTTTCAGTTTTATGCAGCTATAACTCGTGGAACAGCGCTAGTTCTTCCTGAGGATGTGAGACAGGCCGCTACTCTGGCAATGTTCAAATCTAAACTAAAAACGGTTTTGTTTGGCTGTGCATATGACTGAAATGCTTTTCTTTGCACTCTTCACTTTTATGTATTTTGTGATTTCTGCAATGTCTTTGTGATTTTAATGCATTTTTTTCCTGTTGTGTGAAGCACTTTGAATTGCCTTGTGTACGAATTGTGCTCTACAAATAAACTTGCCTTGCCTTGCCTTTAAAACCTATATTTGAATTTAGGCTTATTTTTTTATTTGTTTATTTATTTGGTGGGGACAGTGCATGTTAATGAATATATATGAAATACATGCAGTAAACACGCCAGATTGTAGCCATGGGCTAAATTCCATCCATTGTCTCGCATTCACTCACACAACAGACTCTCATTCATATCCAGCACACATTTGTTCATGTTTTTAGAGGTAGGGGAAACCGGAGTACCCGGAGGAAACCTACACAGACACAGAGAGAGCATTCAGACTCCAAACAGAAAGGCCTCATGCCACCACAGAATTGCTGATGTGACTGAAAATAACTGGGTTATAGCTTTCTTTTGATGTTTTACATTTCCAGGAGCTTGGTAGTTATTTTTCAACAGATGGTGGGCAAAAGGGAATAAATGCACAGAAACAGGTACAGGTACGCTGAGATTTTAAAGGTACTTTTGATGCACTATTCCACCAAACTGACAAAAAAAAAAATTAGAAAAAAATTAACCTGTTGTGGGACTGAGCAGCTAAAACAATCTAGGATTTCAGTCTGGATTTCTCAGGATCTGGTGAGCTTTGATTGAATATTTTTTATTACACCATTTAATATTATTGAAACTGTCTTGTCAGCCCAGTATACTGTAGGTATTCTCTATATACTGTATTTACACATATGAAAATATAAGATACACCTAAAAAGTCGATATATATGTATATGCATACTCCTGACATACCCCAGTGGCCTTGAGTGATAAATGGACAGGACTAATTTCCTTATGGGGACAATAAAATGCCCTTCAACCATAACCATTTCTACGCTCTGATTTTTATAGTAACTAACTTTGGACCCATCCACATGTTTAAGCCATACAAATCCGAAATGATAGCGTTGAGCCCAAAATGTAAAACAGATTAAGGTTTTGTGCTTTCATATAGTTTCCCCTTCATTGAACAGTTTGACTCCGAGCCCGGCATTTCAGAAACCACATTATTGTCTAAATAAAGCCGACCTCTGGTTTCACAGTCTTCTGCTGCACGTCCAACGTGCAAGGACAACTTTTTTTTACATCATGGGCTGAAACTCATGTAAACAATGAATTCAATTTTATAATAAACATTGATGCAGGCCAAATCATTGGGTCAGTGTCAGTTATCATTTTACTGGGATCATCTTTGATAAAACAAGTCTACTTAGTACTTCATGGTGTTACTATTCAGCACAGAATTTTATAAATAGAAGTAAGGGCTGAAGTTAAAAAAAGAAAAAGAGAAGACCAATCTACCAGTAAAGAATCTACTCTGGAGTGTATATAGTAGTAGTGCTACTTGCACGTGGTAGTTAATAATGCTTATTTTTGTTACCATACAGCCACAACTCAGCCTAATAATAGGACTTACCGGTACAAATATTACTGCCTTAACTGAGGATTTACAGGCCGCAGAGCACACTAAACTACATATACATGGCATTTATATTTCTTCAGTTATTATGTTACAATATTGTAGTATTTAAGCTACAGTATATGTATTTTATCTTTTCAGGGACGACTCAAGACATTTTTTGTTGGAGGGGCTTAAGGGGGACTCCATGGGGGTGCTCACTGAGCATGGCATTTAGAACCTTTTAACAATGGAGTGTGCCTCCCCCACCTCCACAAGTTTAAAAGCAGTTAGCAGTAGCCCCCTTTAGTGTGTTATAAAATCTTGTGTGGTATCCTTTGTTTTATTATAGCCTCAATGTGAACACTTTGTGCTTGTAAATGTATGGTACAAAAGTGGCAGACATTAGTAGGAGGTAAAACTCCCTAAACACAAAAACATCTTCTAAACACTGAACCACAAGAGGGATGAGATCCAACGCCAGAGGGAAACCAACAGGAGGGTGACCTCATTACAACTGAGGCAACTTAATTAGGCCTAATTAGACATTCACGGACACGATCAATGTTTTACAAAATACGAAAAATTTAAATATATGTAATTTAGTAACAGACTATAAGTAACTTAGAGACTTTTTCTTGATAGATGAGATTTATGGTCACAATAGTTTACAATCACATATTGAAGTTATCAGGTTCTATTTCTTCTTTCCTCCTTTTGGAGCTTTTTCTAAACCTTGGATAAACTTCCGTGGTACTTTATAATGATCTATAAAAGCAGATACAAAGATTTAAAATAGTCTCAGCTAAACAACTGAAAGAAAGAGTGAAATTGCCATATAATAACTAATCTCCATACCTAGGAGAAGATTTCCAACTTGATGGATCTGGTTTCCCTGGATTTGCACCAGCACTCGGTCCTTGGCCCCAGGTAGAGGATGTATGACAGAGCTGGCCTGCACTCTGTGCTGCAGAGCTGTGGATACTATGGATGGGTCAAGACCATACAACTCAAGGTTTTTTATTAGTGTCACCTACAAGAAGAAAATTAATAGATATCAGTTCAGTGAAATTGAGTGAATAATAATAATAAGGTTAGACATGCAACCTTTTTATTAGATCCTCTAGAGGCAACAGAGATGTCTATGGACTCGAGATGGCCCTTCTTTGTTATCGGTTCCTGTCCTGGGAACACAATCTGATAGCACTCTTGCATCTTACTGAGTGTCCTACAAAGAAGAGGAAAACTTTTCACTGCTGAGTCACATGATTACATTTTTCAGTGTTCTCCTGCAACCATAGATTTAGCTTTGATTTTTTACATGAAAATATAAAACTCAAGGCTCGAAATCCCAACCTCAACCCATTATTGCGCCATTAACATTCCCATTTCAATATATTCATACTTGGGATGTGCTCATAGAATACAAAATGATTGGTTCTAGTATGGGGCTCATTCACTTAACATTTTACCAATTCACAGAACCAAGATTTTTTTTAATCAGCTAGAACATGTAAAATACAAATTACTAAAAGTACAAAAAATTTACACAATTGTCTGTATTATAATATATGCAAATCATATTAAGCCTAATATTTTTAGGCTTAGTATTTTTATTTAGGCCTTTCTGTTGCCTGGCCGCACCTGCTAAAAAGATCATCCCACTTTAATGACTCCACTTCTTGGTATTCCAATTTCTCCAGCAGACAATCACACAAGGTAGGGTTTATCATAACATAACTGTTGGATGAAAAAAGCAAGACAAAATGCTCAATAAGACAAAATGCTGAAGATGCTGACGACACCAATTGTAATTTATTGTTTTTATTCAATTTCAACAATAATTTCTATCAATTTATTTTACGTCACTGACTGAATTCCTGCGCCGTTCAAATATCCTTGTCACATTTAAGTGTTTTATCATATTATAAGAGCTCACAGAGGCAGTTGGCACAGTATCTTTTTTCATTGCACAGAGGTAACCCACGTTTATATAACTGAACTTACTTTTTATTGTTTTCAGCAACCAAGTCATTCTTCTTCACATAATCTGTAATTATTATTCTCACTTCTGCAGGCTGAAGTATAGTTCCTTTTCTGTTGGGCAACATAAAACAATTAATATATAACAAACATTTACATAGGATAAAATGTTATTAATAATGAAGACAAACATTGATCTAATACTATTACGTGCATATATCATAGCAAGAACGTAGAGGTGGCAGATACAGAAAAATGAATATCATAATCGTATCCGGACCCCGAAGCAATTTGGTCCGGCCCGCGGCCCAGTTTCCCATAATTAAAAATGTATTATTAAATTTTTTTGGCGCACTCTGCGCTGCTTTCCTGCAGCTCCGCCGCTGGTCACAGCGGGCCAGAGAGCCCCGGTTCCTCTGAAACACTGCTCTGTCAAAGCACAAACGTGTGATGCTGCAGACACAGTAACAACAGCTTCATTGATGATTTGGTGTAAATGTAACATGAGTAAGGACTGTGTGCTCCGCCTGTTTGGAAGTCTGCTTGCTAACGAGGAACATTACGCGCCGTGGACAGCATGTTTTCCGGGCTTCGTCGCTGGATTGAAAGGTCTGCGTGAGTGCACGGTACAGACCGCTGTGCGTGGTGTGCTGATTGTTTCATGGGTCGGGTTATGAAAGGTGGAGCGCGGTCTCGTCCCGGGACATGTGCACTTTTGCTGTAGGCGCGTCTAAATTCATGTGCTAATTTCTCCGTTAATGTGTGTTGGATTGTAATAAAACACACATAATTTTACAGCTTAACGTGACTATGGAGGTGAAGGTGCAGATCCATTGTCACCAGTTTACTGCATTCACGTTGTCCATTTCATTATGTTGCATATATTTCAATGTTCTGTATGGGCTATTTTTAATAGACTGCTGCAGGTCAGAGAACTCCAAAAACATGCATGATACTGTGCATGTGGCCTAGTGACAGCTGCGTTTGTTCTTATGAACTAAATGCAAAGTGAGATTTTTTTTTTTGCAGCTACTGTGTTTTAATATAATTTGTGTTCTAATGACATTTATTGCTTACCTGCTTTCGACCTGCTTTCGACCTGCTTTCGACCTGCTTTCGACCTGCTTTCGACCTGCTTTCGACCTGCTTTCGACCCGCTTTCGACCCGCTTTCGTCCCGCTTTCGACCCGCTTTCGTCCCGCTTTCGACCCGCTTTCGACCCGCTTTCGTCCCGCTTTCGTCCCGCTTTCGTCCCGCTTTCTAGTTTATCCATGTTTTTCCGGTAGATATGATTTGTTTAGTCTTGGTTTAAACCTGTTCTTGGTCCAGGTCTGCTTTGCACTAGTCAAGTCAGGTTTCTGGTGAACACTGGGTTTGCATTGCCTGGGTTTTAGCACTTTTGTCCTGTTTTTAGTCATGTAATATTGTTATGTTTTTACTTCTCTCAAAGTAAAGTCCGATGTTGATTTCTGTTGGTGAATTGTTTCACTGTGAGTTGTTTGTGGATCTTATACAGCTTATCTAAAAACTGTTTTGTTTGTTTGTGCATATGTCTGAAATGATTTTCTTTGCACTCTTCTCTTTTATGTCTTAAACTATTTGACAGATAGCCTGAAAATGGCACCTTTTAAATTTCTTTAAATTAAGGTTTTGTGATTTCTGCCATGTCTTTGTGATTTTAATGCATCTTTTTCCTGTTGTGTGAAGCACTTTGAGTTGTCTTGTGTACGAATTGTGCTCTACAAATAAACTTGCCTTGCCTAGAGATAAAACATAAAATTGTGGTGGGATTTTGTAGTCCAACCCCTGGACCTTAGCCCTTCGAAAAATCTGGACCCCTGGAAAATATAATTGGAGACCTGTTCCTCGTTAACGAGCAGACTTCCAAACACGTGGAGCACACGGCCCTTACGCATGTTACATTACTGTGTCTGCAGCATCGCTTTGACAGAGCAGTGTTTCAGCGAGCAGCGGCCGAGCAGCAGCAAAGTAGCGCAGAGTGCTGCGGATGTGGTGCAAAAAAAATTAAATAATACATTTTTAATTATGGGAAAATGGGACGCAGGCCGGACCAAATTGCTTCGGGGTCCGGATCTGGCCCGCGGCCCGCCTTTTGGAGATCCCTGACATACACAGTTCACACAGGTCAGTGGAGGAGGTCAGTTACACAGAAACCCACCCGGAGCTTGAGGGATTAAGTGTCTCTCTTAAGTCAATATGAAACCAGTGGCTATATCACCGGTCAGGGTTATGAAAACAAACTCTTTCTGCACACCTCTTTTTTGCATCCAGGAAGAGAGGTTCCACCCGAGCAGACACCGAGTACACAGTGTTGATCTCTGGAGGATGGTAGGGAATGTCTGCTTCCCGTCCTCCTGGCACTGGCTCAATCTCAGAGGCAGCCTCCTCAGAAACGCTGAAGGAACGTAGTCTGAAGAACAATAACAATATAACAATAAATCAATTATATTGACTGAGAATGTGTCTTTGAATCTGAACTGTGACTATTTATGATGTGGGATTCCACGCACTGTGGATTTTTCCAGTCCACCTCCACAATGCTCTCCACTCCCTTTGTCAGTTCTTTCACTCTTATCACGCTGTGCTGTTGTTGCATTGTATGTAGAAACTTGGAAAGCTGTAAAATAAAAAATATATGAACATATTTTTTTATTTTACAGACTTACACTTTCAACTCTACCTTCTTATAACTTGATTTTTTTATGTCCAGTTGCTTTCCACTTGGGCTGAAATTAATTGCTTGATTAAAAATTATTTTCAGCAAACGTTATCATTAGATTTAAAGATATCTTACCAGCAGGCAAACATATGATTGCGAAGAAATGTGCTGGTCAACAGAGGAAGCTCTGACTTTTTGACTTTCATCTTAAGTGCATGGAGAAAGCATCGAAATAGCAAGGCGTCCATGAGCTCTGTGAAAACAGGTCATAAACATTCTTTCATCAGCAGGATGTCTTCAGAGCTATAACTCAACCTGGAAAAATACAAGCAGTGATTGACCAATAAAATCTAAACTGACAGTGTGTCACAACTATATTTAAATTGTTACGAAATATTTCCAAATAAGCCCATTTTCCCCTCACTTCATGGTGCCTTTTAGTGACAGGCTGCTGAGCAGTACTGCGGGAATCTGGGCTGTTCTTCTCAGTTAATCAGAAGTTTAGTCAGTTTTAACGCCATTGTCCGTGAACAATTCACAAACTAGGAACTTGCTTCAGCGTCAAGGAACTTGCTTCTCACGCCACTTTTCATTCTCTGATCGTGTACAGAGGCCCGTTCAGCTTTTAGAAACAGAGTAGACAGCGGCTTGTTTTAGAGGGCTGCACATGTGCTCTGAGGACAAATCTTGGAAGGTGGCAGGTTATGCCTAACTGAGCATGTGCAGAGGAATAGTGAAGCAACAGCAGCGTGAAATTTCAACAAACGGCCTTAAAATCTATCTTTTAGAGACAAGTCTTTGTTTTTAGCTAATTTAGCCATTAGTTAGAAATACAGGCAGTATTTTAATAACATCGAGCACTACCTTGTGTAATGAATTGATCGGTGAAGTGACACTATTCTATCCATCCAGCAGGGTAAACAGGTAAGGTAGTTTAATTCTGTAGTATAGGCCTTTGCCCTTCACGTGAGGGTTTAGAAACTAACATTTGCATATATTTTATTTTTTCTCACTTTTGCATGCGAACAGCCAAAGTATGCTTGCCCATGTATAAAAGTCACTGCACGCTATCGATTTGTAAGCTTTGTTGCTACATGGCCAAATTTTCTCACAGCGTCCTCAACCAGTGCCTCCAGGAAACCTGACAGGAGTTGAATCTTGATCAGGAAAAACCTAGCAGGAGCTAATATAGTAATATCGTATGTATTTGGGATTATGATGTTTTGCTTTCCCTCCTTGAACTGACACCTTAACGTGGTGGAGGGGTTTGAGCGCCCGAATGATCTCAGGAGCTATGTTGTCCGGGGCTTCAAGCGGGTCAGACAAAGATCGGTTCACAAGCCCCCTATGAATAGTAATACATCAAGGCCAGTTACGTCGCCCGGACTGGCGTTACCGGGGCCCCACCCTGGAGCCAGGCCTGGGGTGCTCGATGGCGAGCGCCTGGTGGCCGGCCTTTCCCACGGGCCGGCCAGGTGCAGCCCAACGAGTGACGTGGGGCCGTCCTCCCGTGGACCCACCACCTGCAGGAGGATCCGTAAGGGGCTGGTGCAGAGGGATCTGGGCCGGCAGTCGATGCAGGGGCCTCGACGCAGGGCCTCGACGACGGACGATCCCCGGACACAGAGACTAACTCTGGGGACATGGAACGTCACCTCACTGGGGGGAAAGAGCCTGAGCTTGTGCGGGAGGTTGAACGGTTCCGACTAGATATAGTCAGCCTCACCTCCATGCACAGTTTGGGCACTGGAACCCATCCTCTCGAGAGGGGCTGGACGCTCCACTTCTCTGGTGTTGCCTACGGGGAGAGCGGCGGCGTGGCGTGGGCTTGCTTATTGCCCCACAGCTCAGCCGCCATGTGTTGGAGTTTACCCCAGTGAACGAGAGGGTCGCGTCCCTACGCCTTCGGGTTGGGACAGGTCTCTCACTGTGGTGTCGGCTGGGAACGTCTTGCGGAGCCCGATGTCAGCAGGGTCTTCAATTCGCTTTTCCGGGAAAGCTTCTCCCAAATCCCGGAGGAGGCTGGGGACATTGAGTCCGAGTGGACCATGTTCTCGACCTCAATTGTCAATGCGGCTGCTCGGAGCTGTGGTCGCAAGGTCTCAGGTGCCTGTCGCGGCGGCAACCCCCGAACCTGGTGGTGGACACTGGAAGTAAGGGATGCCGTCAGGCGGAAGAAGGAAGCCTATCAAGCCTCTTTGGCGTGTGAGACTCCTGAGGCCGTTGACGGGTATCGGCGGGCCAGGCGTGCCGCAGCTCGTGCTGTCACAGAGGCAAAAACCCGGGTTTGGGAGGAGTTCGGGAAGGCCATGGAGGAGGACTATCGGTCGGCCTCAAAGAAATTTCTGGCAAACCGTCCGGCGCCACAGAGAGGGGAAGCAGTGTTCTACCAACACCGTTGGTGCGGGTGGGGACCTGCTGACTCTCGACTGGGGATGTCGTCGGACGGTGGAAGGAGTACTTTGAGGACCTCCTAAAATCCCACTGTCACGTCTTCCGAAGAGGAAGTAGAGACTGGGGACTCGGAGGCTGACTCATCCATCACCCAAGCCGAAGTCACTGAGGTTGTTGGCAAACTCCTCGGTGGCAGAGCTCCGGGGTGGATGAGATACGTCCCGAGTACCTAAAGTCTCTGGATGTTGCAGGACTGTCTTGGTTGACACGTCTCTGCAACATCGCATGGCGGTCAGGGACGGTGCCTCTGGACTGGCAGACTGGGGTGGTGGTCCCTCTGTTCAAGAAGGGGGACCGGAGGGTGTGTTCCAACTATAGAGGGATCACACTCCTCAGCCTCCCTGGTAAAGTCTATTCCAGGGTACTGGAGAGGAGAATCCGACCGATAGTCGAACCTCGGATTCAGGAGGAGCAGAGTGGTTTTCGTCCTGGTCGTGGAACACTGGACCAGCTCTATACTCTCCATCGGGTGCTCGAGGGTTCATGGGAGTTTGCCCAACCAGTCCACATGTGCTTTGTGGATCTGGAGAAGGTTTTCGACCGTGTCCACGGGGTGCCCTTTGGGGGTGCTGCGGAGTACGGGTCCGGGGCCCTTTGCTCAGGGCTGTCTGGTCCCTGTATGACCGGAGCAGGAGCTGTGTTCGCATTGCCGGCAGTAAGTCAGACCTGTTCCCAGTGTGTGTTGGGCTCCGCCAGGGCTGCCCTTTGTCACCGGTTCTGTTCATTGTTTTCATGGACAGAATTCCAAGGCGCAGTCAGGGGTCGGAGGGGGTCCGGTTTGGAGAACACAGGATCTCATCTTCTGCTGTTTGCAGATGATGTTGTCCTGATGGCTCCATCAAACCTGGACCTGCAACATGCACTGGGACGGTTTGCAGCCGAGTGTGAAGCAGCTGGGATGAGAATCAGCACCTCCAAATCCGAGGCCATGGTTCTCAACCGGAAAAAGGTGGCTTGCCCTCTCCGGGTGGGTGGGGAGTCCTTGCCCCAAGTAGAGGAGTTCAAGTATCTCTGGGTCTTGTTCAAGAGTGAGGGAAGGATGGAGCGTGAGATTGACAGGCGGATCGGTGCAGCGTCTGCAGTGATGCGGTCGCTGCATCGGACTGTTGTGGTAAAGAAGGAGCTGAGTCGAAAGACAAAGCTCTCGATTTTCCGGTCAATCTACGTTCCTACCCTCACCTATGGTCATGAGCTTTGGGTAGTGACCGAAAGGACAAGATCGCGGATACAAGCGGTCAAAATGAGTTTCCTCCGCAGGGTGGCTGGGGCGCACCCTTAGAGATAGGGTGAGGAACTCAGTCACACGGGAGGAGCTCGGAGTAGAGCCGCTGCTCCTCCACGTTGAGAGGAGCCAGCAGAGGTGGCTCGGGCATCTGTTCCGGATGCCTCCTAGGCGCCTCCCTATGGAGGTGTTTCGGGCATGTCCCACCGGGAGGAGGCCCCGGGGAAGACCCAGGACACGCTGGAGGGACTATGTCTCTCGGCTGGCCTGGGAATGCCTCGGGATCCTCCCGGAGGAGTTGGAAGAAGTGGCTGGGGATAAGGAAGTCTGGGAGTCCCTGCTTAGACTGCAGCCCCCGCGATAAAGCGGAAGAAGATGGATGGATGTTTTGCTTGTTAAAGTTTCTTGTATGGCTCCATTGATGATTGATAAAGCAGTTTAAAACACTTGAAAATCTATTTTCACTGGAGCATTTATACATTTATTTATATAAACTAGAATTTGGCACCTTGTGCACTTTTCTGCTCATCCTCTGTTTTCTTTTCCATGTCAATTTCTTGCTGGATTTCATCAGCCAAACTCAGCTGCTCCATTCCAGTGCAACCCTGGTCAGTGACCTCTTGACTGTGTGCCTCGTTAAAACATGTTGCCACTGGATCCTCCTTTCCCAGTTCATCCCCTGGGTCAAATTCTTCTCCATCCACATCTTGCTCTTCAGTTGTTTCTGTACTATTTGGTAAAGAAGGTGGATCTGACTTATCCCCAAAAGCCCTGAAAACACAAAACTCAATTGTGTCAAATTATGTAATAATTGTTTAGTTCCACTTCATTACATTATATATTACACTTAACATCTGATTTAAATTAGTAGAGAAAGAAGCAGAGAGCATTGCTAGTAGAGCTGCAACGATTACTCGAATAAATCGAATAATTCGATTACAAAAAAGCTTCGATTATTATTATATTGCTTCGATGATTCGTTTAATTTACATATTTAATCAAAAACACGTGAATCTGTGGCGCGCGGAGCGCACGGAACGACTTGTGGCGCTTTTGTTTCACACGGAGCTTGTTCCGCTCTGACGAAGGCGCAACAGGAAAAGAGCGGCGCGTTTTAAACTCACGAGTGCGAATGGGAAGAGTTTTGATGAGTGAAAGAGCCATGGATCTATTATAAGAATCCCGAGCTGCAACTCTAAACACCGCATCTAGCTCCGCCCACCCCAGCCCCCGCGCCGTCGACACGCCATCGCGGACCCCCGCGCCCCCGCGCTCCCCCACTCAACAACTCTGCTTCCCAGTCACAGTCGTACTCTTTAAACAGCCAATGCACATGGAAACAGCGCGGAGGACCGGTTATGTTAGAATAATCTGTTGTGAAACAGAAAGACCGAGACGCACACGAGCCAAAGTGACCGGCCAAATGCCAAAACACCAGGACCACCGGTCCCACCCAACATAACGTTTAACAAATGTCTTATTTTAAGGGATATGTGACAGAGCTACTGTAACTGTTTACAATCTATGACAAGTTAATTAAGTCCTTTATATATATTCTTTATATACAAACAGAACAGTTTGGACTGAAGTGAAATGTTGCTGTTTTGGGGACAAATTTATATGAAATTAAGAATAAAATGTGTTATTTTAAGCAGAAATTCCTTATTTTGTATTTGTTTATTACTATGAGCTATAACGTTTATCTAAAAATTATTTAATATGTGTTTAAATGGTTTTCTGAATGTACAAAAAAATTTACCGATTACTCGATTAATCGAAGAAAAGAATCGATAGATTACTCGATTACTAAAATAATCGATAGCTGCAGCCCTAATTGCTAGTTGCTATATAGATCGACCACAGCAAACCCAATATCTTCAAATATATGAAACACTTGCACTGACCACAAGGCATCCATGTATGTGTGAAGGATGCAAACACCTCTGCCTTTCATGCCTGAACTCTGCATCTCTGTAGATGACACTGCTGCAGTCCCAACAGCAACAGGAGCTCTAATATCAACATACGCAAAATTAGCTAATGTAAATAATACTAATTGTAGTAAAGAAATGTAAACTTGCCCATTATTGACCACTTTCACAGCACAGCAGTCCCCTTTCTTCACATGCGGGAGACCACTCTGGGTCACAACAAGACCCGGAAGCATGAGATCTAAAAGTTAAAAATAAATATTGAACAAAGATTAAATGAAGGACGAGCTTCAGTATGTAAATTACTTTAAAAGAACAAATCTACACCTGCCCCTCCAATTAACTTGTCAAGCACAGGAGGCCACGTTGTAACTGCTGGCAGCAAAGCAGGAAATCGCCATAGCACATAAACTGGAAATACGTATACACAGTGAGTTGAAAATTGTACCACAAACCTGTTATGTTTAAAAAAAATCAGAATACCTGTAGGGTAAATGCGTTTCTCCAACTCAAAAAATAATGGATTTTTGTTAAGGACGTACAGTGTCATCGCATCGCCTTTGTGAGCGTAGATTTTCACTACATTCAACTCCTCTTTGTTGGGAACCAAATCCAACAACTCATCTGCAGTTAAAACAGGAAAGGCGGCTGATATATCAACTTTGAGCTTTCTCCTGGAGAGGTAAAAAAGAAAAAATGGTTCAGTATGCTCGATTGTGTTTTATTTAATGCTTACACATCCTGGGTTGGTTTACACAGCATTAAATTAAGATAAGATTTGATAATAGGATGGATGATTATACCATGCTGGGCTGTTCCATTTAAGTACATTTTACTTAATGTATAAAACATTTATTTTGCAAAGCAAGAGTAAATTGTAAAAAGTAAATATAGATAGCTAATTTAATAATTTGCTCATCCAAGTGATTCTCAACTAGCATGTAAGGAAGGCACATAATGCAAGGAGGGCACAGTGGGTGGGCTACAGGTAGCGTCTAATGTTCATCATATTTGAAGTATATTTGATAGTATTTGGAAAGGTAAGTCAAAGGTCACAATAAAAATCAAAAACATTCCTCCAACCAAAATGGTGGTTTCGACTATAAAATTAACTTTTATCATATGACAACATTAGCAAAGGTTTACGGAGTAATTACATTATTATCATCTCCACCAAATAATATTTAATCAGAAAACTCTTGTTCGTAATTGTTGAGATTGTAACTTCCTCCAACGCAACAAAGGATCTTTTGTACATAGTAGACACAAATAAACCAGAAAGTGCTCATCCAAAGTGCTCTCGAATAGCTACCCACTTTGATCAAGCAGATATCTGTAATGCTATGGCCAGATTAGACGCTTCAACTCTACAGGCGCTTATGGCATTACTAACCTAGTACGGCGAAACTGTCATGAGCACTTGTCACTGGTGTTATACATTCTCTTCAAAAAATCAACGCAAACTAAAAAAAATTTGCATTTGTAACACCTGTTATTAAAACATGGGCAGCAGATCCAACCCACACATCAGCCAATCACAAAAATGTTATATTCTATTTTAAAAAGAAACGTATCCATTTCCTATATACAAATGGTTTAATATCTGCATCGCAACTTGGATTGCTGCCTAGTCCTTCCACTACTGACCAGCAAAGTTACAGTACCTTTACCGCAGGTGCCATTACTGGAGAACAGACACTCATGCTGCACTGTTTTCTTGGACTTGGCAGAGCTCTGCATTTGGCCCTGTATCTTGCCTTTCAATAATCCAAAAACTCCCATAATATGGCTGGAATATGTGGCAAATTATTTCATTGGACTATGGATAGACTACAAGCTGTTGAATCAATGAAGCCATCTCTGTAACTCACTCAGGAGTGCTCCAAGTCTGTATGTAATATTTATGAATGATTTCTCACATCAAAGTCCTGGGTTGATTAAATCTTCAAGTAACTTGAATGACTGTTTGCTTTGTGCTAATGATAACACATGTTTTTATTTAATGTATTTATTCAATTTTTACCAGGCTAGGTAAAATGCATTTTTATTTACAATGAAAACCTGGCCAAGAAGTAGCAAAAAATCAACACAATTAAAAATACATTCACAAACACACTTGCATCAATCATTAAAACATTTGCCGTCAAGAAATGAAAGTGTTAAAAACAAGACCAGTATTAAAAGCTAAATTTTACACTATTATTTACCCATAAAAATAAAGACAGTTTTAAGTGATGTGTTTGCTTGAAATGGCTCAATTGTTATATTGTCTTAGAAATCGTAAATACATTTTGATTAGCATTTTATGTCACCAGCTCATGTAATATAAAACCTCTGTCAGGTATTGAGGTCAGTGGGGTTTTCAGAGAAAGCGGGTGTGATTTTCTGCAAATGTATGAGTTTTTTTTTTTTTACAGATTAGGTTATATTTTATACATTATTCAGTTGGCCTAAAGTGCATGCAATATAGGAACAATCAATTCATTCATTAATAGGCCAACTGTTCTTATTTCAGCATTAGGTCATTGTGCCCTCATCCACAGTTTGAAAATATCTGTTCTCATACTGTCACTTTGCCCCAGAACTCACAGTAGACCAAATACAGTCATAGGACTTGCTTAGAGCTGCACACAGAAGCCTCGCAGCCTCTGCAAGGGGAAAGAAAGAAAACTAAAGCTCAAATATCCCATGTTTTGATGCTGATCTGAAAAAATAAAATTGTGTCCTTGGATTGCTTAGAAATGTAAGTAGTACATTACACATTTACAAGTGCCTAGGCGTATGGCTTGATTTTCCACCAAGAGTGCGTGAAAGATGTTTAATTACTGCAGTAAAAGAAAAGGATATATATTCTTAATTCATTCTATATTTGACTTTAATACGCAAGCTATTGATATAAAGACTCTCTCTTGGTTACTAATCACACACTGCTCTAACTATTATACAAATGTTATAATTTTCGTGATGCCCGGTGGTCGGGTCAAGGGCGCTGCACACATGCCAGGCTTCACGTGCAGAATCAGAATCAGAACAGCGCCGCCGTGTCGTGAGTTCGAATCCGGGCTATAACCATTTACTGCATGTCCTCCCTTCTCTCTCATCCCCCATTAAGCTGTCTAGGCAAGGCAAGGCAAGTTTATTTGTAGAGCACAATTCGTACACAAGGCAATTCAAAGTGCTTCACACAACAGGAAAAAATGCATTAAAATCACAAAGACATGGCAGAAATCACAATCTTAGTTCAAGACATAAAAGAGAAGAGTGCAAAGAAAAGCATTTCAGTCTAATAAAGCCTACGGGCCCAAAAATCTTTTAAAAGGATTTTTTTTTTTTTTAAATATAATTTTCCTCATCTTCTTGCTTGTCTGGTCCGCACTGTTGTTGCACTTAATATCACGCAAACCAAGAGTTTAGAAAAGCCCCCAATGTTTTATCAATCAAACACATCGATTACTATAGGCTGGAGCTTGCTCTTCTAAAAAAAATATCTGACCACAACCAAGAAGATGATCTTTGATCTGAAGTTTTAACTTTTAAATAGCGAAATGTTACCGGTTTTTTTGTCGTTTTTTTAAAAGTACATATATAGTTCGGCCTAAAGACGAATATCTAAAGACAAAAACGTAAAATATATATAGAGTAAATAAATGCTAGGCAGAAGATTGGCAGTGTTGGCATATCTCACCTGTCAGATCCTTTGATTACAGTGTTGGATTTCACTCTGAACGGTTTGGCAAACATGATTAAAATGTGTAAGTCTTCAGCGTTTGTACGTAACAAAATCAAATTCACACTGCACCCATGTCTTGCGCTTTACAGAACAAAAATCTAAACAAAACATATCTTCATGCTTGAGGCGACCGGATTTAGCTTTACGGTCCGACACCTTTCGTCTTCCGACAGGAATCTGCTACAAATGAAGTTATGTTCCGCTCAGTTCGAAGTCGCTCAGACCAATGAGTTAAAACCATGGGTTAAAACTGGCAGACGCTGTGAGTAAAATGTCAATGTTAAATATGTTTTTGTAAAAGTTCAGTATCATCAAAAATGTCAATCGTGCGCTAGTGTCTACATTAAATTAAATTTAAACTGTTATGACTTGGTCCTGTTTGTGGATAAACTAAACAATGACGCAATGTTTAAGTGGTAACTTGAATAAAAATTCCTTTCAAAAGGCAAGACTTGTTGAGTGCGTGTGTGCAATATTGAGCAATAATATAGACCAGGGCTATTCAACTTAATTTTCCCCAGGGCCAGATTTTCCGGGGAGCCAAGGCCTCTGGGCTGGAGGTGCACAACATGCCACTACTGTAACAAAAATCGCACAAAATATCCCCAACATTATTTCAATAAATTGAGTGATTTGAGAGAAATAATATTGCCATTTAACAAGATTTAAAAATATATCTATTTTTGTGTGTCGCGGGTCGGAGTCACTTGGAAGTCACTTGGAGGACCTAAATTGGCCCCCGGGCCCTTCTGTTTAATAGCCCTGGATAGACTTTACCCTGATCTTTTCAATCAAATGTAATTGAACCGGTTGTGTTCGATCTCTGAAAGTATGGTAAAGTCAAATAAGAAATCATTGTTTGATTTTCATTGAAAAATACTGCATAAAAGTTAATGGAATATGTAGAGATGTCGGCTTTTAGTTGTTAAGTCAATTAATTGGTTTAAGGTGTTTTAGTCTTTTCATTTAGATTGTAAGGATTTGGGACAACAGCAGAAAGGAGAAGGCAAGGAGTGAGCCAGTTGCAGATTTGGTAATGAATCTAGACTTTAATCTGCCTTTTTCCTCTATTATGTAAAAAAATTGTTCATTTGTTTTTGCATGAACTCCCTGGCTGTAGCCTTGGGAGCGCAATTTGGTGATAATGACAAGAACAAAAACAGCAACAGACAGACAACAACACAGACAACAACACAGACATTATACAAATAGAGGGACAACAGTCTAGAAACTTCGAGGCGGGGTGATTGTGTGTGTGTGTGTGTGTGTGTGTGTGTGTGCGTACGCAATCACTATATACCACTACACCCCTCCCAATATTGGAGCAGGTGGAGATTTTTTTTTCTCAGAGCTAGGCAGAGCCTAGGAGTGGACTAGCCAATACCGAAACCTGTTGGGAGCTATGCACATATTCATCCTTCTACTACTCCTACTTTTTTTTATTTATGGTAATTCACCACCAAAACTAAATAATGACTAGTTGTTTTTCATTTAGTTCACATTCCTTAAAATTAAACCAATATGTATTTCAATAAATTATAGCTTAGCATTTTGTTTATTCATTTATTTCCAGTTCCCACTTGTGCACACAAGAAAGACCCCCTCTATGCAATGCTATTATTATCAAAGAACAGAGTAGCTTCCTATGACAACCACATACTGCTCTTTCAAGTGTACATTCTGCACTAGTCTGTGGCATCTAACATAAATTACTCGATGTTGAAATTTGCTGAAAAACATTACACACTCACAGATTTGACAAGCTCTAATTTTATCCAAACTTGCTGGACTTGAATTTTCAAAATGGTCATTTACATGAAGTGTTTTCACACACACCTTTGTATAATTTATTTTTCAATTAATTCACTGACATATGTTGTTCCTGTCCTTACTGTTTTGTTTGTCTTCTGGTTTTCAAAGTCCAGAAAGGTACAGGAATGTCTAGAGTTTCTCATCCCAGTGTTGTATTGTAAGTGACAGACACACCATAAAATGAGAAAGTATATTTGTTTAAGCTCCGTTTAGAGCAATCAAATCAGAGGTAAAACTGAGTTGAAGACAGTTCTTCTTTAACCATGAACTTTTTACAGTTAGAACTGATCTGTGTTTTCTTTGTGCCTGAGTGGAATTGGGTTTAGAGTAGCAGGAGTCTATGGGGATGCTGAAGGGTTTCCTGGTTTAACAGGAGCAGCCGGCAAACTACACATAAACATGGTTTGATCTTAGGCACTGTATTTCAGCAGTAGAAAAATAATACTAAGTATACAGTTTGACAGTCTTTTTAATTGTCAGTAATGGTATGCAATAGGTGGAGACATACAGTGGGGCCAATAAGTATTGGGCAACATAAACATTTGCAAGTTCACCCATTTAAAAAGATAAGAGAGGTTTGTAATTGTCATCATAGGTACACACCAAGTGTGAGACAGAATGTAAAAAAAAAATCCATTCAATCACATTGTATGATTTTTTAAACAATTTATTACAAACCTCTCTTATCTTTTTAAATGGATGAACTTGCAAATGTTTATGTTGCCCAATACTTATTGGCCACACTGTACATTAATCAATGTTACCAAATTATCACAGTATTATAATGTTTAATACATTTTGACAGTAATAATTAGTTACCCAAGCACCACTGCCAATGAGGCCGGAGCAATGAACAATCACAGCCAGATCATTGGCCCCAATTCCAATTTTTAATTACCCTTTGGAACATGTTTTAGACTCATTGGGAGCACCTGAGGAAATGTCTCTAACATGAATTGTTGCAAACTCATTCCATTATATTTGGCACAATGTTCTGGCATAATCAGGCATAAAGTCAGACAGTGTATTTTAGTTTGATCTTTTCTGTTGGCAAGAAGTGAATAATGGTATTCCTCAGAATAATTAATTAAATGTCAGTGCAGATAGCATTAAATAATTGTGTTATTTATCTTTCTGCACATTGACTTGGAAAGAAGGTGAGCTTACGCAGGAAAATAATTTTTCCATGCCCCCAAATAAATTGTATCTATCTCTTTTTTGAAATACTTTTTATTTTTTAAGATAAAACTGACAAATATTAAATAACTTAAATGTCATCGTTGGAAATGGAGCGAAGTGGAACTTCTGGGATGCTATTTCTACCTGCGGATTCTACCTGCTACCCAGCAGCTTCTGATAGTAGTGAGCCCAAATCATTTTCATAAGTAGGGAAGTGATACAATCAGTGCCAAGTCAAGAATGTTTTGGTGAGAACAAATACTGGTACCTTTATAGCACACAAAAAATTCTTAATGTGGGCCTCTGATTAGGTGTTATCAATGTATGAGTCTAAAATGTTTAGAGTAGTGTACATAGAATGAACTAGGGCTGTACCCAAAATGTCAATATGGCAATACAATATATCGTACAGGACTTCTTGGCAAAATGCATATCGATACAACAGGCTGTATCGTGATATACAGTATTTAAACAACATGAATTAATTAGAAATTGCTGAGTTATATACTTATTAACCAGCTGACTACTGGATAAAGACTCAGTCTGTCAGGCTGAAAAGTGAAGATATTCATAAGTCAATTGTATTCTGATATGAAAGTCATATTGAACATGAAATTAATTCATGTATATTTTTATACACACATTTAGTAAACTTTTACCAGGATATCATGTATCAAGACACAGATCGTACGTATCGTGGAGTTATGTAATGTATTGACAGGTAGGAAGTTCCCAGCACTAGAATGAACCGTTATTATTATTCTGGTTAAGTTTTATAAATACTAACTGATGTGTTATGTTTCATAGTTTTTCATGAATCACTTATTCTTGAAATACGTTAACAATGTTTTCCACTTGTGTGTCTCCTGTTACAAAGCTTACTTGAATTGGAAACTTAATTTATAATATATTTCATTTATTTGCCTTTCTAAATTATGAGCACATAGAAAAAACAGCTTCTTGTCCCTGTTTATATGTGGTTTCATATCGTCCTTGCTTACAACTGAGAGTCAGGGCCGTCCTCACCAGATTGTTTTATAGTCTTCCCAGTTTGGTATGGCCTTTGAAGATCCTTCTCATAAAAATGAATTATGTATACGTGGTTTTAATAAGAAAAATGTGATTGTGTGAAGAAAGTCTAAGAGGTTTTGACGCGTAGCAAAGTTCAGCCTACATAATTGGGGCACTACTGAAATGCTACTGAAAACCTCCTATCAGAGAGTTTTAATCTATAGAAAGATAGATGTTGACTTATTCACTGTTCCCTCTCCTTTTTCAGGGATTCGTGAAAGTCATTTGTGTGGGTCCTTTGCCATGGCTGTTCCTCCTGACACTGTTAATTCATCCAGATTTGGTTCTGGGAGCTCATGAATCTACGTCTGGTTTATCCCATAAAAAAGAAGAGGGTACGCTACATAGCTAAGGTAAAAAGCTCTTCTCTATTATTATATAGGCTCTCATTAATCCTGTTGCTGGAGGCTGCATTTTAGAAGCATAACTCACATATCTCTTTTGCGTGACTTTGATGCTGTATGACAATTTTACATTTGCAAACCATGGTTTACAGTTATACTTTGTCCTGAATGGCCTTCCTAATCCCTCTTCATTCACTTTGGTTTAGACAGGCAAGAATACATTTACACTAGAAAAAAAATACTAGGACTGAGATGCACTTTATTTATAGATATTATCAAAGATGATCATAAAATAGTTTTCAATACAGCTAGATGGCAAATTTCTTCAAAACCTAAAGATTTACCTGGAAACTTTTGCGTTGTGACTAAAACCTTTTCAAAACTATGTCCTTGATTTTTGGTCTGTGGGTGTAACAGTTAGATCTTACTAGTATCCAGGTGTGAATCTGCAGCATTGGGTTACATCATCAAAGGAGCTCATTTGAATAGTCCCTGAAGCTCTTTGTCAGATCTGTTTTCTTTACGTCTTGTTTATATACAGTTTCTCCTGCAGTACGACAGGAGATTTTGTGGGAACGGCCCCTATAAATACGTCTATAGTGCTAGTTTTATAATTATATCTGTCCCATCTTAAGGGATTTTAAAAAAACGATTAGAATTGTATTTTTCTTAGAAAATACTGCTGTCACACCACAGGACTTCCAACTGTCTTATGTTAATATTTTTTCAGAAAAGCTGTATTTTACAAAAAAATAACAATACAAAAATTATTTCATTTGACCTGTAGCTTAAACCCCGGAGCTCTTCATAATGCATAAATAACAGATCCTCCAGCTCCTTCTGGTGTTTGTGTAACTGTCTTTTTAAATATGTGTTAAGTCTGAAAAAAGTGTTTTACTTTGTATTTATCATTTTAAAACTATGTGTAATTTACAGACATTTATTTTGCACTGTTGGGGACTTTTTTGAAGACAGTCATCAGGAGCATGTTTCAGTCCAGAAGAAGCAGCTTTGGCGCCAGCACCAAAAATGGGAACTTTCTGCTAACAGCGTGAACACTGTAATCTCCAAACTGACAGCAAGTTAGAAATATTTCTGTCGTTGGTGCACAAATAACGGGGTTAGTTATGACAAGGACATGTGGGAGACACAATTTATTGTCAACAAATGCATGCAAGCTTTGTTCTAGTTTTATTTCAAAAGCAACATTGTTTTATTATATGTAAATCATAGTTTGTACAGCATAAATGTTTGATACCGCAAGCATCGCACCAGAACAATAAACAACAAGGGGAGCTTTCCTAATGATAAGGCATGACGAAGTGAGAGAAAACAGGGTTGTTAAAAAGCAGATGTCTGCGGTGGAGCACAGATGGTATTGATATTGACATGGCTGGAGGTGATATTTTGTAGTATAGTGTAGGTGGAAAAATGTATGCATTTTAATGAGTGCGTGTGGCAAGGGCTTCAATTGGAACTGCAAGGGGGATATTTACCATATACCAACAACATCCAAGCCTCAGTCTTAGAGCGACACAGACAAGAGGAGGTGTTCTTTGGGACAATACAACTGGTGAGTGAACCCTTCAGTTTAACTGTAGACCAGACCAACTCTAATGCCTTAATTATTATTATCATTTTTTTTAATTATTTATTTTTTCTCTCTGTAGGGATCATGCAAGCTTTAGTGCTTCTTCTCACTTTTGGATTTGTACATCTAAGTCTTGGCCAGTACAGTCAGTTCCAGTGGTTGTCCCATCTTCGTGGACGTTGGCGACATGACAGCTGGATGGCAGATGATGTGGACTGTCCGCTAGAGTGTGACTGCCCTGCGGCATATCCGACAGCCATGTACTGCCATAACCGCAATCTACAGCACATTCCCTATGTGCCCTCTCATATCAAATATGTATACCTGCAGCGCAACCAGATCACAGGCATTCAGGAGGGCGTGTTTGCTAATGCTACCGACTTGGTTTGGGTCGTACTGTTTCACAACAAGCTAAACTCTGAAAAAATAGGGGAAAATGTTTTCAGCAAACTTAAAAATCTCAACCGACTGTACTTGAATCACAATGAGCTGACCTATGTACCTGCTAACCTGCCTAAATCCATCACAGAGCTTCAACTTGGCTACAACAAAATCTCCAAGATTTCTTCAGGCTCATTTGAGGGAATGGTGGACCTCATCAGTCTCCAACTCCAGTCAAATGAAATTGAGAATGTTGGTGATGCCTTTAAAGGTCTGAAGTCTTTAAGCAAACTGGATATGAGGAAAAACAAGTTAAAGAAAGTCCCAAAGAATCTCCCTGAAGGACTACAACAGCTGTATCTGGAGTTCAACCACATAGAGAGCGTGCTCCCAGGCTTCCATGCCAAGACGCCAAAGTTACAGTTTGTACGCCTGGCCCACAATAAGCTAACGGATAAAGGACTTCCAGCCGGCGTCTTTAACATCAGTACATTAGTCGAACTTGATCTTTCTCACAATAAACTGGAGAGGATCCCCACTGTCAGCAACCGTCTGGAAAACCTTTATCTCCAAGCCAACAAGATCAAAGGTAGGAACATGAATACATACAGCAAATATTATCCAAACAATACTGGCAGAACTAGGAAAAGTGCATTGTATTACACTTTGAGATAAAAGGATGCTTTAAGGAAGTTTGTAAAACCTGTTGTAGTGGTATGTCTATATTCATCAAGGAAATGTAAAGTCAGTTATGTAAAGTTAGTCATTCATTTAAGAGAGGGTAGACAGTATGAGCACTGCTGACCAGGTGTCCTCAAGTACTCAAGCAAGGACTATATTTTTAACATGACAGATTCAGTTATTCCCTATCTAAAATAGTATTTAAATCTGAAATGAAGAGGGAGCTCTTCAGAGAATATTTTGTTAAAAACAACTGAGACATAATCGTAACCAGAATAACCAACTTTTTGATGTGCAAAATATAACTCATGTCCAAAGGAAAGTCTATCACTGTTCCGTGCCTTCTCTGGGCCTTCATATTGAAGTTACGTATTTGATTCTAAACAAATGTGGATTACACCCAACATATTTCTATGACCTTATGTAGTGAGGACATGCCTTTAGTCATGATCATACTGAGTGTTAGTCAGAACTTCCTAATATTCCCCTGTTCCCTATCTGTTTTCTTTCAGAGTTCTCCTTGAGCAGCTTTTGCAGTTTGATCGACATGACAAACTTCTCCATGCTGAGAATGTTGCGTATGGAGGCCAATGAGATCAGTGCCAAAGACATTCCTCCTGAAGCTGCCTACTGTTTGCGCCGTGTTGCTTTTATTGATGTTTAGTATCTTTATGTTCTTAAATGTAGAGCCTACAAAACCATTTTAGTGATGCTCAGACTTCTTTTTCACAGAAAATAGAAAATATTTGGTGGTCAAAAACATTTATGACTGCATGCATGACTATAGTAAATAAGTTAAATTGCACTGAAACTAATCTAAAACAGGATTAAAAGCTAATGTATCCATACTAAATCAAGACAAAACCGTAATTAATCAGTACCATAACTATAAGAAATAAATACTTTACGCATCCTCTATCAGAGAAGAATATGTAAAAATTCAACAGAAAAATATATAACTTGTGTTCAACTAGAGGTAGCACAGTTTGAGAATCAACGCTTCAATTAATAACATAATATTGGCATTACCAATATTATATTATTAATTGTGCAACTTTCCCTGTGTAAGTTAATTGAAATATCACAAGTGATTCAAGTAATTTCCCTTGTGGATCAATACAATTTGTCTTTGTCCAAATGACAGAGGTGGCAAATGAAACTACGTACACAAGACTAGCAGAAATGCTAATATCCTTTCAGCAAACCCATTATTATATCATAATTTTGGCAGCGTCCAATCTTTTGAGAGATGGGACAAATCAAACGTCTGGCCATGTAATTACTCCACCATGTGGCCTACCATGATACTGCATATGAGTGGCAGGTTCATTGAGACAGGCAACGGTATAACATATTAGTTAATAATGTGTTTTACTCACTTTCTGATAAGGATCATTACTAATTGTATAAAATATGTAACTGCTTAAAAAGAACAACAGACAACAAAAATAACAGAATTACATGATATTTATTCAAACCAGGTCATTTGAGAATTACATTTTGACCTTCTTGTGCCTTTCTTTTACAATGCTTGTTCATTGTCCCAGATATGTGTTCTATGGTAACCTTGTACACATTTTAATAATTTTATATTTTTTCCTAACATTTGCAGTTTCTTAGTTTTGCTTTGTAGATAAGAGAGGCCACACACCATGCCTGTTTATTTAGGCAGCTTTAAACTGCAGTTCTTTTTGTAATTAATAATTATAAAGAATTTGGGAGGGCAAGAAAATGCTTAGCTCTCTTGACAATTCTGGCTGCTTTGATGCAGTCCCCACATATTTATTGTTGAAGACAACTTGCCTTTTCATGTCACACAGCTGCCTTTAATCCTCTGCAGAAAGGCACAAAATTGAATTATAGAAATACTTTCCTTGTTTTGTAATGGAGAAGTGTCTTGAAGAAAAGAAAGATGGATTGTATCCAATTCAGCAGTGGTTTGCATACTGATAAGCAGTAGCTTGTAAAATTAAGTAAGTAATAGATCATGGATATTGCAAATTTAATTTTTTTCCCCTGAGTTGTAGGGTAGGCTTTTTATTTGTCCATAACCAGCACACATGGACATAATCAGCGATGGAGAATGATTTGATGAGGGTACAGTGGAGGTACACAGGCTTTTTCTACTAATACACAGAATATTTTCAACATAAATGTAATTAAACAGATGCATAAATGTTTTAGTTCAGATTTAAAGACTTTTTATAGCTTGGTTGGTGTTGGCTTGGTATTGCACCACCGTAAAAATCTAATTCTGTGGTATTTATTAAAAGTCAAGTTCCGTCAACTTCTGCCCAACAAATGTCTTTGAGTTTTCTCCCATTCAGTAAAAGACCAAGAATTATTAAACGTTATGCATTCATCGGATTAGTTGGCAGTGGCACCATTTCCCACTATTTCCTGTCACACCCTGCAATACAGAGGAGCGTCTTGTAGTGTGTTAACTGCTGTGCATTGTTTCTGCCAGTAACAGCAGTTCAGTGTATCTGACCAATAACACACTACTCCCTAGAGCTCATACTACAACTATTCACATTGTTTTGCAATAAAGAGAAATGTAAAAGTCCTAGGGTTATAACAGCAAATCTGTGATCTTATGAAACCCAAGCTGTAAAATGCATTGATCCCCAGTGTAGGCTGACAATGAAGGAACCTGCACTACAAGCTAATTGGGACGGGGAACCTGATTTTTGATTGTTTCAACACACAGGCTGTAAGCAGAAAAGCAATTTTTAATATCAAATGATCTATTAAAACTACATTTCAGTGTATGCATATCAATACAGTGCTAGCTGGAGAACATTTTTAAAAAACTGTACATCATTGTGACTGCTTTAAGTAATAAATAATTAATACATGCGCTTGGCAAAATTACAGTCACAAGGTTAAATCGTAGCATGATACTTATTTGATTTTACGGCGGAGTAAAAAGAAAACTTCAATGTTCACCAATAACTACAATTTCTAATGCGTAAACTTCATGTACAAAACATTCCACATAAGGTTCATCTCTGCTCTCGTTCAAAGCAAACCAAACCTCAGATTAAATAGGTGAGCACAAATGATACATTATACACAAAACATTCCAACTTGGATCAAATGTACAGGTTCACAAGTGCATTCTCTGCTGCTGCAGAAATGTGCTCTGTATGATCTGCAATTGAGAAAATATTAAGATGACAGTAAGTAATTCACATTTTTTTTCTTTAAAAAAGCAACAAAAGAACACTTACATTATTGTTCCTCCATCTCTATATCTTGCAGGTCTCTGTTTTACACAGAAACACATTGATTACATGAGCTTGATTATCATTAGGAGGTGAAGTACCACACTGTAGAAATCCTACCTTAGGTCTGTGTGTGTTCTCGACCTGTGACGAATCTGGGGTTTCTGAAAAACAACACACATGGACCTGAATAATCATACATTTGTCATACTCAGACTTTTAGTACTGGTAGTACTAGGTATTACCTATGTCCTTATAATTACACCATTTAACAGACTTCAAACAATTTCTTTAAACTGACAATTTACTTTAGACTGAGATACCGCACCTTTGACAAACTAAGATCTTTTAAACGCCTTAAGGCCCACCTATTTCCCCATCGTAATTCAGTGTAAGGTCTCGTACTTGATCAGGGACAGTGGGCATTAATAGGCTACTTTGATGTTTGCTGATTTTTGAAGTGTATGGCTGACATTATGCTTGAGTACTGGTGAGCTGTCTAAACATTTACCAAGGCTACTCTTTATAATGTATTGCAGGTGGTGGAGCAAAGCTAACAGTTGGGTGGAGACCCCAGGCTTTTTTGACTGGCGCCTCTGGACAAACATATGGTTGATCCTGCTTCTCATTGAGCTGGAAAGAGGTCAAAGGTCATGTTAGGCTAAAATTAAGCAAAAGTCGATTTGTGATAGATTTTTGAAGTAACATTTTATGGTATTTGATGTGCTACTTTTCACTTTTGTAAGAAATTCTAATGTGATGGGAATAGCACTTTGTCTGTATATGCTTGCT
>BJKM01000115.1:137500-170000 GCA_015082035.1 Chaenogobius annularis
TCCGCTCTATGAACGTGTAGGTTATAGAACACCCACTCCTTAACTGGTTATCCATCTGAAAAACAACAGTGAGACATCAGCTGTACGTGCGCCTGAAAAACAGCCACGTCACTGTGAGACTTACCAAGTATCGAACTGTGAGTAGGTGCTCCCGTGTGATAGAATGTCTGCAGGGACCAGGGACCTCCGTCATCGTCAGAGGGAAGCTCAGCAACACAAGCACACACAGACACTTTACCTGCAACTGAGGCAGCCAGCGTCACACTCTGACAGAGCAGCCAACACATATGGATCACTTATGTGCATCTACTTGAAGTCAATAAGACTAGCTCAGTTTAAATATTCCCCTGTGAAACTTTAGAATTCTGCTCTAAAGACCATTTAGCACTATGTTGACATGATACAGGCTTAACAATACACAAATAACTCCAACGCTCAGTAGCTGTTTCATAGCCTAAACAGTCTCTCACACAAAAATGTTTTACCGCAAAAACATTGACACTACATTTATGTGAATCTCCCTGCAATAACTCCATGACAATAGACTTTTTTGTGATCCAGAAATCATTGAGAGAATCAGAACAAACCGAAAAGATTCCGTTACCTTCAGCTCTGTTTGGAAGTTTTGCCTCTAAACAAGGGTCCTCTTAAGAAAGATCAGGTTTCAAATTTATTCAACACACTCATTAGAGCTTCGCTGTGACAATACCACAGTCCAAGTGCAAATGTGCGTGGCCTCAGAAGAACCTGCCTCAGAGTTTGATTAGTTCCAGTTACGGTCAATACTTCTGTTCACCATGAAACATGCACACCGAGCACACCAGGTTCCCTTGGTGAATATGATGATTTCTACCAAGCACCTTTTGGCATCTCATGCAGTAAAATCAATTCCAGATGGACTCAGCCCACAATCCTGGATTAAAACAAAGTGACAATACTAATACTTATCAAACACCTACAGTTTCTTACCAAGCATAATCATCTGCCATTCCACAGACTGTAAAGTGAAGATACTATCTTAATATAGACAGCAAACTTTAATTTATCTTGTCATTTCCCTTCAAACACCAAAAAATGCGAAAGCAATGAGTAGTTATATTTGTATGTTGATGTTGGTCTGTTCCTCAAATTCTTTTTGCGTCTCTTTTTGAAAGCTATATGACATGATTATATATGTTAGGTGATTAGGTAATCACAGACGCCAATATTAAGCCCTGGGGGCAGGAATAGGTTCCCTAGGCTTCAGAGGAAAAAGTACCATTCTGTTTAATACTGAGCTAGGTATGCATCAGAGTAAGCGGAGAAAGGTAATCCTCCTTCCCATAAACCAAAGCTCAAGACTTCAGTCAGTGGTCCTTATTGGGAGTCCACTTAGTGACTGATGATTACTTATAATCAGATTAATCTAATCTAATATAACTATTGATGTGTCTGGTATGTGACGGGAGCACATGATCTAAATGTCATCTATCACATGAGTGCTTTTCTGTATCGTTCCTCGATGATTGTATAGAGATCAACAAACTGCTCGGTACAGCTGTAAAATACATAAAATGCACTCAAGCGTTTTAATTTTTATTTGCATGCGCCACTGAGGTCCAGAGTTTAAAAATAAGAGCTGTGCCCTTACCTTAGCTTTACTCTGGATCAGGGTTGACACAAGGATGGTCATCTGGTACGTGTTTGACAATGGAAAACACCAAACTCCTCTGTCACACACATTGAAGCAAAGAGATCCTTTTCCTGTATTCAGTTCCACTCCACAGAAAGGAATTTGCTGTTAAGTAAATCTGACACTTCGTCATGTGGTGCTGCGGTTCAAAGTATTGCCTGATGGTGCTCCTCTTGCTCAGAGTGAGTTCAAACAAAGACTAACTGTCTCCACTGACAGACGGCCCTTTTTAAGACCTCCCACCTCTCTTCTGCTTGACAAGATACACTGTGCTGGGCATCACACTTATCTCAACATCATAAAAACAAAAGTTGGAAATTTGATTTTGATATTTTTGTTTCAGTACACATATATTTTTTAATCCAAAGTTGTGTAGATAATTGAAAAGATATATACTATACTGTTGCATCAAATAAGTCCTGGAAATGTCTGTTCATGCCCTAAACATCTCTTGACAAAAAAATCAACGCTTGAAACGGTCCATTGTTTTGATTGTAGGTTGTCCTTTGGCGATCCAAAGAAGGCTGACCTACCTGTGTGAAAAAGAACAGCAAATAAAAAATGATGCCCTTCTAAGATGAGATCACAGCAAGCATCTATAGAGGTTGTCTGAGGCAGGTGTTGCCTCACACTGCTCCTGGATTCCAAGACTCTTTGTTTTACC
Source organism: Chaenogobius annularis (assembly GCA_015082035.1). Lineage (NCBI taxonomy): Eukaryota > Metazoa > Chordata > Actinopteri > Gobiiformes > Gobiidae > Chaenogobius > Chaenogobius annularis. Next base: position 139,837 of record BJKM01000115.1, read on the forward strand.
TCACATTGTACTGGGGTGAGCGTGCTTTATGGGACCAGTGGGTGTGTACAACTATGTCAAATTTTACTGGACAGGGAGAGAGAAGGGGAAAGAGAGCCACACACCAATTTAATTAGAGCTATTTTAAAAAGGATTTCCCACTGAGAAAAAAAAAATACTTGGGGCTGGAATCTGTCGACACAGGAAGTCAGTTTAACAAATACTTGAAAGTGCTTGCATGCAACATTATACAATACGGTCTTAAGTGATCTCTGAGTGTCACATCACATGATTTATTTTTATTTTTCATTTTTTTTAATTAAGAATGTTTTTTTGGGAACTTTATGAACATATCAAAAACAAACAAAACAAGACCAGAGAGAGAATGACAGGCAACAATCAAAAGGTACCCTACAAATCAATAAAACCTAAAACACAAATGAACCCAAACAAAAGTCCACTTTGTCAATTTTGTCCTTTGTCAAATTGAGTCCAAATGTGCTTTTTTCCATTTGTCCAATGTCCATTATAATGTTAGTCCAGTCCTTAATACTCGGTGTGTTTTGTGTCATCAATTGTTTTGTGAGCTCCTTTTTTTCTGCAGCCAGGAGGATGCCCCTGAGATAGGTACCATTTGTGTCCATGGCAGGAGTCCTAAGGCCCAAATACGTAGTTCTGAAATCCAGTGGGATGGTGATGTTGTAAATTGTCTGTAAGGCTTCGTTGATCTCAGTCCAAAACTTGTGAACAACAATACAATCCCAAAACACATGATAGTGGTTTGCCTCCAGACTGCCACAGCCTCTCCAACAGTCTGTATTTCCCTGTGTGTAATGGGCACTTTGACATGGTGTTATAAAAAAACAAGACACATTTTCCCGCCAGAATTCCCTCCAAACATGCGATTTTGTGGTTCTCCAATGCGATGTACTCTTCATCAGCCAGAACAAAGTGACCCTCTCTTTCCCATTTCCCATTTCCCCCTGTAATGTGATCTGTAGAGTGAGTGCACAGATTGTTAATACATTTATACAATTTAGATATGAATCCCCTTGACAGTTCAGATTTATATATGTTTTAATGAATATTTCAGTCAAAGGGCTATGATGATTATCATTCTTTTTGATTTCTTGGCTATAACAACTCCTTATTTGTAAATACCTATAAAAGTCCTGTTTCTCTAAAACAAAGGATTCTTTCAGCTCCTCAAAGCTCTTCAGATGATTCTCCTTTACAATCTGGTAAAAGACCTTTATACCTTTTGTTGTCCAGACTTTAAATATTGTATTTTTGCTGTTAAGTGAGAAATTTTGATCATAAGCCAACCAATCTAAAATGTTAACATCTTTGTTTAGTTTGTGTGTTTTGATTAGCTCCTTCCAAGTTGAGAACAGACTTCACCCAAGGGTTCTCAGCCTCCCCCAAACGACTCAACCGTCTGTCATTCATTCGTCAGTAAGGCCTGTACAGGAATCCCCGGCACAACAGAAATCTCAATATTCTTCCATAGAGCTTCATATTCTGGGTCACACCAGCACAGCAAGGCTCTGATCTGAGCTGAAATAAAGTAATTTTTCAAAGAAGGTGAACCCCAGCCTCCTTTTTCTTATAATAATTATAAGGTTTTGAATCGGATACAAGTTTTTTTTCCCCTTCCATATGAATCTTGAGATTGCTTTATTCCACTCGTCAAACAGCCGGTTGGGCATGGAAAGAGTCTGGAACAGATAGAGAAACCTGGGCAAACCATTCATATTTATAGTTTCCATCCTTTGACTTAGACATAAGTATGGGATAAGATAAAACTTTGTAAGATTTATTTTTATAGTAGTAAAAAGGGGGGTATAGTTTTTCTCCATAATTGTTGTTAGGTCTCTATGAAGTACCACACCTAAATATCTGAGAGATTCCATTTGCCATTTAAATGGGTAAATCTTTTTAAAGGTCAGAGGAGGATGCCAGTAAGAGAGAATTTCAGTCTTTTGCACATTTAATTTGTATTCAGACATTGGACATCACGTTGGCAATGGAAATTGTTGGTTTGGTCAAATACAAGACCAAACCAGACATTTCTGCATAGCAGGCAATTTTAAGTTTTGTTCCATCAATTGTAACACCATGATTTGTTTTTGATGGTCTAATAAATTGGGCCAATGGTTCCAAATACATAGCAAACAGGAGGGGGGACCAGGCGCAGCCCTGCCTCACCCCCCTTTCCAGAGTCAGTGGATCTGTCAGATGACCATTGATTTTAATTCTTGATGTTGGACCATTGAAAAGCGCCCCAATATTTTTTATAATTAGATAATCGATTTGAAATGTATTTAGCACTTTAAATAGATATGGCCAGCTAACAGAATCAAAAGCTTTTTCAGCATCCAAACTAATTATTACAGCTTTGTTTTGTTGCTTTTGTATTTGGCTCATCATGTGTAAAGATCGTCTTATGTGGTCTTGTGTTTGTCGTTTGGGAATAAATCCTGTCTGATCATTGTGGATAAAGATTGTGAGTATTTGTTCCATTCTTTTGGACATAATTGAGGTGTAGATACGATAGTCCACATTCAGAATCGAAATGGGTCTGTATGAGGCACATTCCGGTCGATCCTTCCCCTCTTTAGGTATTAAGGATATGATGGCCTCTTTCCAACTCGGAGGGGTCTGAGCTTTGTTAAGTGCCAAGTTAAAAGTTGCCAAAAGGAAAGGAGTAAGCGTATCTTTGAAAGCTTTATACCACTCTGAGGTGAACCCATCACTCCCCGGAGATCTGTTATTTTTGAATCTTTTGATTGCGCCTTGTATAAGGGCCAACCCAAATTAAAAAAATTGCGGGGCACTACGAGAATAAACTCGTAAATTAACGAGAATAAACTCGTAAATTAACAAGAATAAACTCGTAAATTAACGAGAATAAACTCGTAAATTAACAAGAATAAAGTCATACATTTAGAATAATGTCGTAGTCAAAATAAAGTCGACATTTAAACGTTTAGGGGCCGGTGTCAATGTTCTGATTCAAAGAGACGTGGGTAATCCCTACGGCCTGGACGCAAACAAATGGGCTTGGAAGAGTAAACAGCTTAGATCTACATAAAAGCAAGACAGACCGCTACTGCAGTTTAGCAGCACCTTTCCTGTTACGCATCATTCACAAACTGTTGGATCAATCTTGTACTTTCTCCATGGCGTAGCCGTAGTGGACCAGCCGTGCTCCGTGCCACAGCCGCCCGCAGACAGGTGGAGGAGCCTCGGTGTTATATTCACACATGCTCTGCTTATCTATTGCTTTGTTTCTCTACGTGGGACTTTGTACATAATCACTGTTCTTACAAGCTCATGGTGGATGTTACTACGGCCCCTGTAGCAGCCCGAGGAGCCGTGCACACTGGGAAGCCTCAGTTTTATGCACCGATTCGAACCTTTTTGGCATCCCTAGGACAAACTTGGTAAAACACCAGCCCACACTGGACAGCATAATGGTGGCTAGTGGTGATAATCTTTTGGGGCATGCACCAATTGTCTAGCGGAAGAAGATGGATGGCAAATTGTATTCATGTTTGTTAGCAATGTTTTACGCACACGACATCATTCATACAAGCCTCTTACATTCGAGTAACACAACCACAGCCTTAAACATCCATGTAGCCCAGGGTGATAACTACAATGAGGGTATACTAATAAAGACATATAGTGATTACACATGACCATGCATGAGCGCAGCTCCAACAACACGCCCAACACCGGAGTACGCCATTTCACGCACATATCCAAATGTGTGGTGGCTTAAATTTGCCAAAAAATTAATACAAATGAAGTTCTATGCTCCCCAGAGGACTAAGAGCATCCTCCAATTGCACACTGTTTGTCTCCAAATGTGTATAAGTTAGTCCAATAAAGAGAGTTTATGAGTTTAGTCCCTGATCCCAAATTCTGCAGAACCCATCCACACCGCCCCCAGGCCCCGGAGTACAAGGTCTGAAGCACTGCTAGTGCGCACGGCTCCACAAGCCCGTAGTGCTGTGTTGTAAAACCTATGCAAACAAATAACTCATATGAACGGTGACTTTATACAAAGTTTAGAAGGGTGAAGAGGCCGAAGTCAAGGGAGCAGATTATTGGCGAAAATCGTCCAAGACTCCCTCACCTGCGGCTGTGGCTCTGAGCGCGGTGTCCTGCCCACTGCCCAGGAGCTGAGCTCTGCACGCAGGCCCTTAACCAGAAGGACATGTGGGCGCTGCACAGGGGAAATGATTGATTGTGATGTCTAAAAGGCCCGCATTCTAAAGTTCGATATTTATTGTGGGCTTTTGTGTTAACTTTTAACTCATCCAAGCCATTTAGACTACGACTATTCTCGTTAATTTACGAGTTTATTCTCGTTAATTTACGAGTTTATTCTCGTTAATTTACGAGTTTATTCTCGTTAATTTACGAGTTTATTCTCGTTAATTTACGAGTTTATTCTTGTTAATTTGAGTTTATTCTCGTAGTGCCCTGCAATTTTTTTTTAATTGGGTTGCCCCTTATACTCCGTTGTAAAATGCTGATTGAATTTGGTCTTGTTTAGTTAAGATTACATCACTTTGGCTGTCCCGTATTTAAAAAATGTTAAAAAACTATTTCCTGTGAAGTCAGATCATTAATATCCTCTTATATTTTTAATTTCTTGTAGCATTTTAGGACACCCCTTTTTGACATGGTTTTCCTCCAACAATTTTCTCCCTTTGTTTCTTTTTTTCGGAGGCTATGGCTATAATTCTCCCTCTCAAGACTGCTTTGGAAGCATCCCAAAGGATGGGCGGAGACATTTCTCAAGTATAATTTTCCTCCAGATAAGTCTTAATGTTGTTGGCCATTTTTTAACCATTCTATTTTGCCACTGTATGATGAATAATAGGATCTTTTTAACAGAATTTCATTAGTTTTTGATTTTCAGTATCATTCAAGTGTATCTCTTGTTAAAATGATGTCTATTCTTTCTCTTTTCATTTTTGTCAACATTTTTGTTCGTTTGATTGGCCTCAGTATGCCATTCACATTGAAGGATGCTACTTGTAATACTAGCTGATGCCGATGCCATTGGGTTGTTTGTATTGATCCCACCGTTGACAACTTTCGAATATTTTTAATCTCTCTGGTTGACAACAACAAACACACACAAGGACAGTAGGAACACAGAACAACTGGAAAGGTAAAAAAGAAAACAAAAGGGCTCATGCTCGAAAGGGGCATTGAACCCAAAACCCGATCAAAAAAGATTGCAAAAGGGAGGGAAGTCCAAACCTAATGGAGGGCCCCCCCACAAATCCAATCTCCCATATTTGACACATCAATGAGTAGATTGTTTAGTCACAGAGTTTATGTACAAAAGCAGACAGCCACCATGGGGCATAAAGTCTGATGTTAAAAACTAAAAAAACAGTTCATTAGTCTCTTCAAATTAACAGAAATGTATCACCATGTGACCACAACCCGAACTCACATGTCCCACACTGGTGGTTCCACCCTCTGCACTGTTCATTTCTCTGTGTTTCTTCCTTAAGAGCATCTCTTCTTCTTGTGGTGTTCTGAGCACGTGTTATTTTAACCTTCAAAAGTCACCAGAAGAGTCGCTGGGAAAGAGAATCCATGCCTCAGTTTTCTCTTCCTGAGCTCCTCACAGATGTGGTGGAACTTTTGCGGTTTTTGGAAAACGTCGTATGGAATTTATAAGAGGAGACGCTTGCCTTTGTACTGGAGGTCTCCTTTAATCCTTGCAGCCTTCAAGACACGTTCCTTCTCACGATCGTTGAGAAACCTCATAATCAGGCCTCGTGGTATATCAGCTGCTGGTCTTGGTTTGCCCAGGTGATGTGCTCTATTGTGATGGGAGGGACTTCAACTCCTGAGTTAATAAGGAGCTCAAGAATGATCTCCAAAAAGCTTTCAGTGTCTTTTCCTTCCTCTCCTTCTTCCATGCCGACAAGCCTCAAGTTAGGATGACGGGATCTGGACTCCAAATCCAGGAGCTTAATTTTCATGTTATTGTTCTCCGACTCCAGCGTCGTCACCCTGGCCTGCAAGCGCCTCCATCTCGGCCCTTACTGTCTACATATTGTCCGTATTGTCTGAAACTCACTGTTCGACTTCCTCAATGCGCGTTCCCGTTTTTCCATCTGCTTTCAATTTAGCGGTCACTGCTTTTGACACTTCTTCTTTGGTGTTTTATGGCGGTTGGTATCTAAGTGTTACATAGACTTCACTCTTCAGACTTCACTCTTCAGACTTCACTCTTCAGACTTCACTCTTCAGACTTCACTCTTAAGACTTCTTTCTTAAGACTTCTTTCTTTAGACTTTGAGCCCCGAGGCGGTTGGAAAAGTAGAGAAAGAGACAGGAGAGAGGGAAAGAGAGAAAGAGACACTGCTTGAGCTATGGTAGCTAACAACTCAGCTCACGGAGACTCCATAGCACGCTGCATTTCAGACATCTTGAGCCACTGCCGATGACCAATTACGTTCTCTCCCCCTTCCGACGAAAAGAAGTCGCGTGAGTCCCCATCTGGTCCGCGTGGCTCTCAGGTTTGTTAGCTGTGCTAGCTTTGTCAGCCTTGCTAGCCTCGTTAGCTTGTGATGCGATCAGCTTTGTTCGTTTTGGTCCCGTGGCGCTACCGGACTTGTGTCTTCCTTGTGTACTCATCTCTCGTCCTTGTTCTTTGGGATTAGGTGGTCAAACGATGATTTTAAAACTAGTTTCACAGTGCGTCACCATAAGCGGAAGTCCATATTGAGACATTTCTAATGACAGGACCTGTGTAGTAACATTTTTTAAAAATGTAAATCACTGCATGGATACTATGAGCCAGCATACATTTTGTGCTAGTCCAAGCCTTATTTAATTATTTATATATATTGTCCGCAATATGCTGTTTCCTTAGATTTTGGACCACCATAAACCTTATTGAGAGACCACAAGCCATTGACCCCAAGTTTTTATGTATTTTATCTAATATGGGACAGTGCATATTAATGTTTTAGTCCAACATGTAAATGGGTCATAGTTAGCCATGCAGGCAAAATTTTACCTAACAAAATCAAACTCAAAAGTACTTTGGAATCTCATGGTTTGCATTAACAATGCATTTTAACTCTAGCCTTCCATCTGTGTTTCTTGCCTGTTGAACTGGGTTCTGACATGTATATAATCTCTGTTACTATACTTTGAGTATTAGCTAAATGGTACATTTTTACACGCAGCATTCCTCACTTTTCCTGATACACCCATCTGCATGTACAAGAGCTCCCCAGTTCAAAAACAGGCCCAATCACACAAAAGCATGCCCGTCGTTTAAAAATCTACAATAAAACAGCTTATTAGTGCGTTTAGCTGCTACTGAGAGTGAAGAATTGTGTATTAACATACCAACCCCATTGTATCAAACAGCATCAAAAAACCATCACACAGCTCAATTCAGCCTATCATAATCCAGTCGTCACGCTTTGATTTGCTACATGTTTCTAAGTTATGTTTGGCTATATACGTACGTCTCCCCTTCTAATATGACAATTATAAATTAAGTAATAGCTAGTATAGCTAGTAGTAGAATCAAGGCATGATGACATTTTTTAAAAGTTATTTATTTTTCTACATTTAAAGTGATTATTTGTATATAGATAACAATTTGCGATCCAAGTAAAGACCTTGAAGAAGACAAAAAGTCCTCATACTGTTGGTTGTAGCTGTACTGTCTCATAGTGTTTGAGCTTATGAAGGCTTCTATAGTTGGACTGCACATTTATATTATTTGTGCAAAGTGAGAGTTTTTCCTGTGGTTTGAATACTGTTTGAGCACACTACCACGGAGAAGCAATTTACCTACCAATTACCTACATTTTTGGAAGATACAATTGAGTACTTTATCTAGCTGTTTCTCTAAATAACTTTTTCAATCTAAAAAAATTTAGAAATATTTCAGTTTTTGAAATTATTGGACTGCAGTGGCAGGTGTAGTGGCAGTGACTGGTAAGTAGCAATATAGTAGGCTACTAGTGAATGTACAGTATTTTTATTTGATTCTTTTGATTTTTGTTCTCAAAGTGTGTGATATATATATATATATATATATATATATATATATATATATATATATATATATATATATATATATATATATATATATATATATATATATATATATAAACATGCTTTCAATTTCCATGAAGTGCAAAAAAATCATCAGCGGTATCATCACAAATATTTTTTTGTAGTGAAGTTGCAATCCGAAGTTCTTCGGAGGCAGATTAGTAGTAGTCATATTTTAAACTACTTTTTTCATTACTTTTACTCAAGTTAATGTTTTAGCGTCTTTCATTTTCATACTTAAGTTGCAGTTTATTTTAGAGTATACTTTTGCTCATGATATACTCATGATTGTCTACATGTGTGTATATATTTAGAGAAGCATAAATCTCCTCTATTGAGAAAGTGTTTTTGTCGGTACAATACCCTGGGCAGCGCACATGACAGCCCTACATTTGTTTTACAGAGAAACTCTCCATTTACTCCAAATAATGACAAATATTTACTTGACCAATCTACTGTGGCCAATTAATGTGCCACAACAATCTTATTTTAACTAACATTGAACTTGACACAGAACAGTGGTAAAAATAAAACAATGTGGTTATTTATTGTGGGTTGTCGTGTAACAAATCAAATCCCAGTTAACAAGTTTTTCTTGTTACGTCATCAGAATATAGGTTTGCAGCAGTAGATGACAATCATCATAGTCACATGCTCATACTTTGTGAGTTTCACTCATAAATACAAATTTGTAGAAACTTTTCAGTGTAATCATAAACCATAATGTGGAAGAGCATACTGTATGTGTTCATGTATAAAAGCAGTGCAGTGGTTTACAAACTGATAAGTGATATAGCTGCTTTTTTGCTTTTTAAAAAAAACTTTTGCTCTACACAGTTACACAGCCTAAGTGTTCTTTTTTATTTTTGCATGTCATAATGCCTTTTTATTCCTTGATTTGAAACTCATGATGCTAATTGGGACACTAAATGTCTCTTGTGCGTTAAGCCTACGTGGAGTATAAAGCTTGTGAACCATTGCTCTGAGAGAAAAGCAAATGGACTTTACATCACACAGCTGTAGCGAAACCTATCCGGTTATTGCGCCGGTCAAACTCTGTGTAGTAGCGTGCAATGAAGTTGGCTCCCAGGATCCAGATCGGGCCAGTAGGGGGCGGTACATCCAAGCCCCTGAAGGTGACGGTGCACACCTCACCCTCCATCTGGGACTGCTGCAGGGTCAGTCAATTACTTGTTAGAATAGTTACTACAGTATTGTAATCTTAAACTTATTTTGTTACAACACTGGGACATTACTTTTCTTAAAACAAGAACTGATCCAGAAAAGTTGCATCCAATGACAACTTTGAAATGGTTACATTTGCATTATTTAGCTTACCCATAAAATGTAGTCTTCATGTGTGAGGGAGTATTCCTTCCCTCCCAGATGGAAAGTCACACTTGGCAGACCGAGCACAGTATTACAGTCCACTTTGTACTGAGAAACACATAGATCACAGACAATTATGACATTATTGTAACATATTTTATTTTCTGGGAGTTAAAATCTCACCCCACTTTCGTCCTGCTGTGCTCCAATGGTTTTCATTAGCAGAGTCACAGAGGAGGCTGGCCCTGTGATGTAGGAAGAGCCCGTGTCTATCACAGCTGTGCAGCCCCCTGCGCAAAACATCATCTCCGAACCAACAGACACACTGGAGAAGTTCATAAAGGTATACCAATACTTCAATAATCTCACTGTGCTATAATATATAATGTTACATAAATAGAGTCTGGCATATCTTATACATTTACATCTGTGTTTATTATTTTGTTTCTGTTCTTCTTGCCTGTATTGATCTGAGTGATTTATTATGATCTTTTATCTATTTATCTTCTGTGCGTTTTATTCTTAGACCTAAATAATGACACAACTCTCTCACAACTTGCAGACAGTCATTCCACTCGTCAAACTCAATAGGGCGGAAATTGGTCCTCATTATAAAGTGCTTGTAGAGGGGTTTAATGGATATACAAAGGGCTAGTGACTATTTACTAGTCATTGTTAATCTTTATCTTTATCATCCCACAAATGATCTCTCTCGTATTTGACTTCTATGCAAACAGTTTTGTGTGTCTGTGTTTTACCCTTTCATGGTGACATCCCATTTTCCTGTTTCCCTTGTGTCTACATAGTTGAAAGTTCCTGTATAGTAGTTTGGATCGGTCCCTCCAAGCACCAGTTCTCCTCCAGGCAAGTGCTTAGGGTCCCTATAAAACAATAAACCCTCAGTTAAGTTTTTAATTTAAAGGTGGACTTCTGGCTGACAGCGGTGTTTAGCAGCTCTGATTCCAAAGTCAACATTTTACTTGTTTCTAAGTTCTAAAATTCTTGCAACTTGCACAGTACTCATTTAGCCTTTTGAAGATTGTTAAGCAAAACTAATACGCAAACACGCTTGCCTCCTGTGCAGGCTACCTCAGATTCTAATACTGCTAACACAGCTACCACTGAAACTATCCTTGTACCGCAATGAAGCAAGTTCATAGTTTGTGGAATTTTTGTTTCATGGCAATAATACTCTCCTGATTTTGATTCTGATCAGGGCATTTCTGGCCCATGTAAGGGGCAATTTCACAAGAGGAAATAGACAAATTAGACTCCCCTTTAATTGAAGCTGAAGTGAGAAAGGCTATTGGTACAATGACATCTGTAAAATTGCCAGGTGTAGAATAGATGGCTTCCCAACCGAATGTTATAAGAAATTCATAGACATACTCCATCCATCCATCCATTACATTACAAGAAAGCCTATGACACACACATGGATCACCGAATGCTTGGAGATTGTGGCTATTGGTTGAGTCCCCCATCAAATGTGGCATATACCAAGGAGACAACAAGACTCTAACAAGGCTATGTATACCGCCCGACCATCATGGGAGGACAAGCTCCTACATGAGATATACCACCAGAACATAACTGAAGTGGCTGATACCAAGAAATCCTACCAGTGTTCCTGATGGGACTTCCAGATACAGACTGACAGAATGGTAATGGAAAACCAACCAGAAATTGTGGTGGTGGATAAACAGCCGAGGAAAGCCTCTGTGGTTTACCAAGTGATGGCAACATCAGGAATACCAAGTGATGGCAACATCAATTTAAAAGGACACAAAGGACTTAATTCTAAATACCAAAGACCTACAATCTTATTTAAAATTATTTCTGGAACTTCATTAACCGTCGAGTTATAAAAATGTTTTGCCAAAACTTTAAGTTATACATATATTTTGAACTGAAAACAACTGTGTTGGGGACATTTATTACCACATATCTGGTTAGCCACAGTTGTGACTTTAGACTTAACTTAAAAATATATAATTCTAAAATTATAAAAATGTCTATAGTCAAAGTTGGCGGGACCATGAAATTCCATTAGATGCAAACAGTGTGCAGCAGTCTGACTTTGTCGCAAAGTGATATCCTCATATTCTTCCATTTGTAAATAGTAATGCCTCACACTTGTAGTGCACTTTAAACGGTGTAGTCCTTTTTCCTCACCTCATTTTGTGGTGATATGTTTCTTAAGTAGCCACTTCTGTTTTGGGATAGACTGACTGACACAGAAGATGAGGTGAGGGAACAGTGTGCACTGTGTTTTTCCCCTGATGATTTCTTGACCCTTCGTTCTTGAAAAAATCTGTCTCCACCCTGTTTGTTTTGGATCTTAGTGTGTACCCACACATCAGAAGAAGAATGGCAATTAATTAATTAAAACAAACACACATTCATAGCACCCTGATTTCTGGTGCGCAGTCTATCTTTTTGGGTGTTCTTTGCTATTTTCTTTCTTATTCTTATTCCTTTTCTCATATTTTTTTTTCATCATTAGAAATATTGATTTTGGCTCGCTCCTGCTGGTTTGAAAAGGCTTTTAATTCCCCCCATGTGCAAGAATCACATGCTTATGTATGTCATGAATCCCACCTGCTGTAGTAGATTGAGAACACCTCTTCTTTTAGGACATGTTGAGACATAATGCGGTCAAAGACGGGGGTAATTCCATCAATGGCCACAGTGGGATATCCCATCCCCAGGACACCATCAAACTTGGCAAATATGAAGGGCATTGCTGACAGAGACGTGGCTTCAGCAAACACTTGGACTACAGGAATCCCCCCAACCTGCAGAGTCAACAGGAGTGTCAACAGGAGTGTTTTCCCCTAGTTTTGATTTATCTGTTTTAAACTCACCACAACGACATCTTCACTGAGAAATCCCCGGACATTTCCTGAGGCGTACTGGATTGAAAACCCTGTTCCGTTCTCCACATACGTTTGAGATATTGATGCATCATACCTATTGTGAGTAACTGAAAGTTCATAACTGATTAGAATCAAAAAATCATCTTTCAAGATTTTCTCAGTATCCACTAGTGGTACTGTCCACATTTGAAATACAAATTTTTTGATTAATTTGTAACTAGCACCTAATCTAATTCATCTGATATTTTTCACTAGAGTGTGGTTGACTCACAGCAGGCAGTGGAAAAGGGCGAACAACTCTGGGACGGCACCCACAAGTTGGCAGAACCTGTGTCAAAAACCACGTTGAACTTCTGTGCCGGAGAGCCTATACTGATCTCTCCAAAGTACTGCGTCTAAAAGAGGAATTACAAGACATTTGTTCTTTGTGTGTGAAGCAACTCTAATGCTGAAGGCTATAAACTTTTCAACATCTTTTAAATTATGACTCATCCATCATGAAAATTAAGCATTCTCTGAAGTCCAAATCTTTGGTGGTTTCTGTCTCTGAGAGATTTGACACCTTTCCAACATCCTCAATCTGTTCTGACCTTATGGGGATGAGAAGCTACTTTCCTCTCATGGCTTGATGGCTTCAAACTACAAATCAAGCAGCTTAGAGTACATTTTTTCTATTCCATTACCTATGAATCATGCCCCAGAGACACACATGCAAGATGTTTTAGTAATTATCTTTCATTGTACTACCTAAAAGCAACTTACATCCAGGTAGTTGGTGAGAGGAGTTGGAACAGTCCCATTGCTGGTGTCGTCTGTGGCTGTCTGGGCTAGCTCACTCATCACTTGTGCCACTGACACACCCATCTCCTGTAGTGTCTCCTTGATGGATGGCATCTTCTTCAGGGTGATTCTAGAGAAATTACAGATAAGAGCGAGAGACCAGCTTGAAAGATTTAGCCTGAGATCTTTAAGCTATTAATGAAAAATCTGAGTAAAATATGTTTTCTATGCCATATATCTGAAAACTTTGGCTGGTCATTGTTCCAATATAACAATGATCATATATTTATAAAACATAGACTTTTTTTTTTCACTTTGTGTTCAGAAAAATTAACAAAAACACATGTCAATAAAGTTAGCTTTTGTACTGAAGCAATAAAGCACTTGTTTTCCTATCTTTAGTTCTCTAACTCACATATTTTTTATTAGCATTTTTTATAGCTGAACGCAAGTACATTCTCTTTCTTCATAAAACGTTATAGGTGTCAATTATTCATGGAAACGCACCAAAGATCAACATTAGGGCAACATAATATTGTACAAATATTACACAGCATCCAAATGGCATGAACAGTATTTCATTACAGCTATGATATTTATGCAGTTTGGCTATAATTAAAGTACAGAATACTGTCTATTCCAGCTTTTATTTGACCAAATTATCAGTCATGTGTACCCCAATGAGTTCTTACCTGTGCAAGGCCCAACTTGAAGATGCCATAACCAAAATAGAAACCAAACAGTAATTTAACGACTTCATAATTTCTCTGGCCTGTTATTGTGTGTAGTCCTTTCTCGTTGTATTTGATCCTCTTTCTTCAGTGCCTCCACATGGACCACTAGATATAGCTGGGATCTTTCCTTAAGGTTAGACAGCATTGCCCCTCCTTGTTTCTGTTGCACAACCCCTGCTGCGATAAACAGGTCCCACTGAGAGGTCTGAACTTTGACCTCCTGAAAAACGTCAGACAGACAACATTCTGCCTGCATCCATGGGAGCATGTTAGCGGGCATCTATATTCTTAGTTCAACACAGATCAACACAACAAATTTTGTGTGGACTGAGTTGCGGGTTGAACCAATAAAGTTATTGTTATTGGTATGTTAGAGTATAATATTGCTTTGCACATTGTGTAACTGACATATAAAAGATTGTCTCAAAAATGCATTTAATATTGGAGAAAAGTGAATCACTACCTTTTCGATTGTACTTAAAAAGATCACCTGTACAATCCTAAGAGTGGAATTCTATCTTGTTTGTCTCACACATGGGCCACTTTGGGGGAAAGAAAAACATGAATTTGTAGGTTCAGTTAAAGTTCTGTCAGAGGAACCACTGGCAAGTACAGAAGCCCATGCCGAGTGTATTATCCTGTAGACGAGACTGGCAGTGATTTATGTTTTACTACTGTAGCGCTCACTGTGATGTGTTAATTTGACATGGCTTAACACATTTTTGTGTTATATGTTGTCTCAGTCTTTGGGTGAGGGAAGTCCTGTTATCAATGGAGGTGTCAGGGCAGGGTACAGTACTGATCACCTTGTCCACTTGGGAGATACAGGCAGAGGTCACAAGGAGTCATACTCATAGATACGAACTATGCGCTTAGAATGTCTTCAAGTTGCAAGGCCTGAAGTTTATGAGACAGAAAATGAGTCTTGCTTTACTTTCCTGCAAGTGTAACTGTAAACAACCAGTGTTTCTACTGACTATGGGGAGACACATAAACACAGCTTGCAGGTAGTGTAAAATTATACAGAAGTCTGCTGTAGAGATGCACTATATACTTTCAATGCTGAAATACAAAATATATATTTTGTTAAAACACCAATAACATATCACAAAATCGATCCAAACATACATTTGTTTCCTCTCAAACTCAACCCATGTAAAGCTGTACTCTACAGAAATAAGTAGACATACAGTATGTGTCCAGAAAGCCAGCATATTCACAGAAAGTAAATTACAGAATAAAGTCTTGTAAATGGATAAAAACATATTTATAGTAAACTGCACTATATGCCATAATATGGTGCTGTAGAAAAGCTAGTAGATAATTCCAGGACATTTTCACAGGAGTCTTGAACTGTCCTGATCCTCTGGTCTCGTTCCCACACTGCCCACAAAGACCTCTGCGTCACTCAAGTCTGTCCCCCTCCTCAATCATCTTCTGCAGTGGACATGGGAAATGTCCCGTCTCTCCTGGATCATCATTCACTTCAATTTCAAAAGTGTATGTAGCTTTTGGCTACTGCGGCTTAGACAGATCAAAACTGTTGCAATAAAAAAGTGACCCCTGTCTACAATCTTCAATCCTGAAGCCAGGACTTTGCATGAAACATGAAAACAAAATTATTTAGTTTTGCGTACTCTGTAAGTCACAGTTTGTAATTGAAATATCTCACTTTTACTGGCTGCGGATATTGTCTGTCTGTCTTAAATTTTAAGACCAATACTTTTCCCAGTCTTTCAGCACCTGGTGTTTTTTGCTTATTTTCTCTCAGTGTCTCAGTCTTTAGGAATCATAGCAAAGATGATGAAGTTACTTTGAATGGCCAAAGAACAGACATGACGCACTACAGACGTGGGCTTGGTGTAAGAGGGTGCACAGGGTTGTGACTGTGAGCTATGTGTCATGATAAGAGAGATACCAAGCACAGTGCTGGTGTGTGTAGGAAATGAGATTCGAGGGAAGTTTTTCCTCAAACATAACAACTTCCAAATTTACAATGGACTATAACTTCAAAATCTCATCCAGCTGCAACAAGGGGAGAAACAACTTATATTAAACAAATGTTAAGGTGTAGTTTTTAGCAGACATCATATGCAATTACCAACACAAAACCATAATCTGGTTTAATCATTTGATGCCCTATTGTTATGGTTTGAAATACAGAGGCAAAATTAGAGATGATTCTGCGATTCCATCTGGACACAATATGCATGGAAATATGTGAAAGTCTTCGCAACAGGAGGTAGAAATGTAGAAATAAAGACCCAAAAACCAGACTGAAAACACATTTTTCTTTGAGACACTGTGAGGACTGCGCTGTCTGGTTTGCATTCTCTCAGACTGAATTTTATGTTTTTGTTTTGTTCATTTTAATAGGTCTATTTGGTTTCAGGACACGTTGTACTAAGTTTAGCCAGTAAGGGGCAGCAAAGGACAGTACAAAACACATCTGGAGAAGTTGTGAGGATTTTGCTATATTTTATCAAATAGAAAAGTACCTAAAAAATCTGCACTCTGGTAGACGGACTTTTATTTTAATACTATTACTATTCCTATAATCACCACAATTAAGGCAACTCTGCCGCTCTTACATGTGCTGAACTATTTTATGAATTTAACATGTAGACCTACTTCATAAAGTATTTTCCCTAAATATCCATGACAGAATCACCTTTGCTTTTGAGCCAAATAATTGTCCTCTTCATTTGTTGGCCTAATAAACAATGGCCAAAATTGTGGCCAAATGTGCTTGTCATATCCTCAATCTCGCCTGATCTCGTAAACTAAGCCAGAACAGGCCTGGTTAGTACTTAGATATGAGACCAGCTGTCACAGTGGGGCAGCAGTGGCTCCAGTGAAAACTATTGTTTGTCTTTAGGCAAGACACTTCACCCACTTTACCAGTATATGAATGCAACGAGTGATTGGAAGTGGTCGCAGGGAACAATGGCGCAGCGTCCTTTCCATCAGTCTACTCCAAGGCAGCTGTGACTACAGTGTGGTGTGAATTAATAATGCAATGTAAGCCCCATCCAAACACAATGTCATATTAGTATATAGTAAATCCACTCCTCTGCACGATTTATGTTTATGATTGATTATTATTGTTATTATTATAAACACTAATAATAATCATAAATAGAATGTTAATAGAATATAATGGATTGCTGCTTATACCTTATTTTTGATATCTAGATATGAAATCCCAGAGAACACCATTAAGAAACAGGTGCTTATTCAAAAAGACCATCTGGTGTTTTGTGCACGACTCAGTAAAACTGATCAAGTTTGCGGACGACACCACCCTCATCAGGCTCATCTCGGACGGGGATGAGTCTGTCTACAGGAGGGAGGTGGACCGGCTGGTGTCCTGGTGCAGCGGTAACAACCTGGAGTTCAATGCCCAGAAGACAATGGAGATGATGGTGGACTTCAGGAAGTGACCCTCCCCTCATCATGATAGACTCCCCCATCACCACTGTGGACTTGTTCCGCTTCCTCGGTACCACCATCACCCAGGACCTCAAGTGGGAGCCCACCATCAGCTCCCTCATCAAGAAGGCCCAGCAGAGGATGTACTTCCTGTGCCAGCTGAAGAAAGCCAAGCTGCCAGTGCAGATGATGGTGCAGTTTTATACGGCCATCATTGAGTCCATCCTCACCTCCTCCATCACCGTGTGGTACGCTGGAGCCACAGCCAGGGACAAACAGAGACTCCAGCGCATTGTGCGTTCTGCTGAGAAGGTGATCGGCTGCAGACTTCCATCTCTGCAGGACCTGTACGTCTCCAGGGCTCTGGGACGAGCAGGTCGGATCACAGCTGACCCTTCTCACCCTGGACATGGACTATTTGAGCCACTCCCCTCAGGCAGGAGGCTACAGTCCATCCGGACCAGAACCTCCCACCACAAGAATAGTTTCTTTCCCTCTGCCGTTGGACTCATGAACACTTAACACCTGCCACTTTAACTACAATTGAATCAATCGCTCACTGCGCTGTCACTTTCTGTACGTTTAACTGTAAATTCTTATGTACATAGTAAGCCTATTTTTAAAAAAAATCTTGTATTAAATTTAAATTATTTTTCTTTAATGTATGCCCTATTTGATCTGATATATTTTGCTTCATTATTGTTCATTGTTGTACGTTGCCAAAGCAAGTTCCTAACCTGTGAATTTTGTTCACTGACAATGGCAATAAACCATTTCTGATTCTGATTCTGGTGAGCAGGAAACCATGGAAATTGGCTTCTTTACTGTTTACTACCACCAAGAGAAAGTAAAGACATCCATCACCTGCTCCTATCAATATTTAACACACTGTACAGAGGGATAGTCTTACTGTTGACTGGATTTGTTTACATCTTTCTAATTGGCTGTAAACGGTCTGGCAGTGTTACAGTTTTCTTAATCCTGCACTTGTACAAAATGATTAGTTTAACTGTGTTGCTTTTTATGTCTCTATGCACACACATACAAAGTAGGGTCTAATGTAAACTAGCACCCAGTGATGTCAGTGCTAAAGCTGGACATAATACGAAACTCTGTGGGGCCAGTTGTTTTGTACTTCAAAGTCTCTACAGTATCAAAAGTGTTTATGCTTTCAACACTCAGAAAGGCAAAGGCTTGTTGTTCTACTGAATTAAACTCCGTTGTCAAAGATGTGACATGTTTGCAGCTGATGTACACATCTGGATGGTGGTTGCTCACCTGTACAGCGTGTCTCCAATGTAAAATGTTGAACATCTGGGAAACCTACAAGATAGTCTGTTTAATCTCCTCACATGGCTAGCACACTGCTGCCAAAACGATATATTATATTGAACAATCATATGTATTATATCTAATGCCGAGACAAGTTCGTATGTTTGTGAATTTTGTTCATTGACAATGGCAATAAACTCTTTCTGATTCTGATTCTGATTCTAATACTGCAATAGCATTACTACAGCAGCAAAAGCAACAGCAACAACAACAGCAACAAAAAAAACAACAACAACAACAACAGCAACAACCTACTGCCGCTAAATAAATACAAATAAAAACTGTCCCATTTATATAGCATTTTTCTACCACGGAACGGCTGTATTCATCTGAGGCAGCTGCGATCGCACTGCCAACCTGTGGGTCAGTGGATCTGACCTCTTTAAGGATGTTTATGTCGAGAGCGGGATTTCGAACTGCCAAACTTCGGATCAGAAGACAAGCCCTCGGCCACTGAGATACTGCTGCTACTACTATTGCCACATGCACTGGCTCTTGTTACTTAATCAATTGTTGTGGGTCAAATGAAATCATTGGTATTAATCAGAAAACATCTAAGGAGATTGTAGAACCTACAGTAATCTACTACAGAAGCTGGAGAAGCTTGATGAAAAAAATCAAAATATTGTAACACTGGATGGAAATAATACATGTTTTGACACTTGGAGCTAACGGCAGTCCAATAAATAGTTTTTTTTTTCTATGAACAGCAGTTTTCAGATTTTCCCACAGATTATCGGTTAGATTTAGGTCTGGACTTTGACTGGGCCATACTAACACATAAATATGTTTTGTTTTAAACAAAACATATTGATGTGTAGCTCTGGCTTTATGTTTAGGGTCGTTGTCCTGCTGAAGGTGAACTTCTGCCCCTGTCTGAAGTCTTTTGCAGACGTCAACAGGTTTTCTTCCAAGATTGCCCTGTATTTGGCTCCATCCATCTGAGCAGCTTCCCTGTCTCTGCTGAAGAAAAGCAGCCCCACAATAGTGCTGCACCACCATGTTTGACAATAAGGATGGTGATCATTCTTATCATCTCCTATACATTCTCCTATCTTATCACTCCTATTTTTGTATTTTCTCCAACAATGTATATGTATTAATTATTTCATATTTTAAACTTTAAAGAGTACTTTAATTGATCACTCAAATAATTCCTAAATTTATTTCCTAAATCAGACACAAATCTTTTATAACATTAGGTCTTACTTTACTTGATTCAAACCGAAGCTAACCTTATCGAATTAAATGTATTAAATGCCTACGGGAAGGTCATTGTTCACAGCGTGATACAGACTTTTCCTAATTCTTAATTTACCAATGTACATACATTGTTTTAATACAGTATATTTTATTTGATAAAACTTTCATCAGTGGAACCACGGAATCCAACTTTATTAATGATTTATACTGCCCTTTTTGTAGATTGATTATTGGATCTAAATATGTTTTACAGGAATTCCCCAGATTGCCGAACAGTAAGATAGATATGAAAGCACAGTGATGAGTATAGTATGTGCAAACATTTCTTATTTCATAAAGGTTTGTTTCATAAATTTCACCAATGTACTATATATGTGGTTTCCAACAAATCTGATTATCTATTATCACTCCTAAGAATCTTGTCTCAAGAACTTGTTCTATCCCAATCCCATTCCGGGGATCCACAATTTTATAATAGAGGTAGCCTTAATAGACAAAAAAAAAAAAGGATAAATAATGTTGGGCTCCAAACAGTGTCTTGTGGGATACTGCAAACATGTGGGATACTGCAAGCTAATGTATTTTGATGTGAAATTGTTCCATTCATTTTCAAACAATAAAGGAAACTATTTAAGTAGCTTTTTGACCAACTATTAACCACACTCTAATCCCATAATTATCACACTTCTGTAAAAGTAAATTATAATCGAATACTATCAAACGCTTTTTCGTAGCTCAATAAATATGCCAATTAAATTTTCTTTGTTGTCAACAGCTGATGTTACATTCTCTATAAAGTCCATCACTACTAAAAAAATAGATTTATTGCTACAAAACCCATAATGTTGATTACATAATACACTATGCTTTCTTGAAAGCTATCCGATTATCATCATCTGGACTCTGTTTTAGAAAAAACGAAACGTTTCGACTCTCATCCAAGAGTCATTCTCAATCGGTGAAACAAGTCTGAGAACTCCTGTTTATATCCTACTCTGTGTTTCTAAAACAGAGTCCAGATGACTACAACTGAACCTTTTTCTACTATCCGATTATTGTCCCAAAAAATTCCATTTATGCTTTAACGAGATTGCCCTTAGTTGGTTACTTTATAGATTGGGAGCAAATGTTCCCATTGCAAAAGATCTGTTGCAGAAAAAAAATCATGAGCTTAACTATACGATTAATCACCACCTTAATCACTGACATGTCAATAGTTTTACCATCTGTGGATATCTTGCCCTTACATTTTAATATGTCACGCTCACACATTGCCCCAAGAAACATGTCAATTTGATTAATATCAACACCACATTTTCCATCTGGAAAGTGGGTTTGGATTTTCTAAGTTTGGATCATTTTTTGAACTCACATTAACAAAAAAAAGTATTGAATTCATTGTCTATTATTTGTACACGATCAATTACTCTAATCAATTACTTACTACTTCAGTATCTGCATTAATGAACGTTTAGAATTATTCTGGTCAGTCACATTAATTACATTCCAAGTTGCCTTGATATTTGTTTCATACTTTAAATACTTGTTCTGCTTCTATTCTCTTTTAATGGTTGTCGATCTATTTCTGTTTAAAAAAAAACCAAATGAGACAGGAGCTCAGAATCAGATTCAGAAAAAGGTTTTATGCCATTGTCATTAAACAAAGTTCGCAAACATAGGAATTTGTTTCGGTGTAAAGGTGCAACATAAAACAACAATGAATAATAATAATAGCAAAGTCTATCAAATCAAATAAGGCGTGCATAAATTACGAATTTACTATTAAAATAAAAATAGGCAAATAAGGCAACTCCCCTTTTTGTTTTTATTAAATAAATCATCAGAAATCAATCTTGTAATTCATTATCAAGCTCTTTATCATCACATAACCTAATCCCTGAAACTGTTACAACAAATTTGAATTTATTGAATTCATTTTGGAAAGCTTTTCTTCTAGTCATATTTTTATAGACTACTTCTGTTAAACGGGAATCATAGAAAATGGTTTAGTTGATGCCTCACTATAATCTTCAGGGTACTATCCGCAGTCGAATAAAATTCTTGGCTCTGTGTGTGTCTGTTTCCAAATCATAGGACTTGTAATCCCCGGTGTTCAATAGTCTTAAAGTCTGTAAGTTCTTCTATTTGTTTATTTTATTTCTTCTTTTTTAGTTAACTTAATTGGTTTTACAATGCCAAGGGAGTATTTTTTCCTTTTGTTCTTGTGTTATGTAAATTTGTCCACATCCTCAATTCCTCATAATGTAAGTATTTTGGCTTGTTCTGTTGTTCCATTAAGTTTCATCATTACTTTACAGTTCCTTGTCCATGTATCCTGGATCCTCTTCTGTTTCTTCAGTGCTAGTGCCTGTCAGGCACAAATCTTGTGAGGTGTCATTTACATAAACACCTGTGACCTTTGTTTTTTGGTTAATTTTAGAATTTCTACTTGATGTTTGTGGTTAACCAATCTCAAAATAGTTATGAATTGTTACAGAATGATTGTTTCCTTGTTTCTGAGGGGTAGCAGCAATGTTACTACTTTCTGGAGTGATATCTTTGCTGTGAAAGAGCTTAATGGCTTGTTCAAGTGTGTGCAGTTTGTCCTGTTTGTCACCAGCTGTAGTCCTGGCATAGGCACGGTGTCAAGTCACTTATCCAGTTATCACCTGGTCTTCTGTCCTTGTACAAATATTGTTCTAAGTAATCCACTCTTTTTTGTAATTCTTCAATGTTCTTGTCCATTTCTTTGATCGTATCCTTCAGTTGCAACACTTCATCAATTAACTTCAAGAGGAAGTCATTAATGCTGTCATTAAGTTGAGTGTGATTTCACTCTTCTTCTATGTCCTCTGCCGTCTTCTTTGCCATTGCTGAATCATTTGTCAAGTGATGTTTGCTGAATTACATTGTTGGGTAATCAGGGTTAGTTGACTGCCATATATATGACTCCCAGATTTCCCCTGTGCCAAAAATATTGCCAAATAGCAGACAAAAGTATTCAATAGCTCACAAATGCTAGGTTAAAAGCTTGGATGGCACTTTCTCTGGGAGACTATTAGTGGATTCATTGTCAGAATTTAGAATGCCAGCTTGTCACAGCAGCAGCAATCTTGGTTGATCTCAATTCCCATATTGCCTATTCATTAGAACTGGGGTCGAAAACACTGGAAACAGTGAGAGAGATTGTGTGAGCAGGATATAATTAAAATACTGTGCCTATGGGATTGTTTACAATGATCTTTAATTTTTTTTCACTGCAGTATATTTTGAAGTGTGAAGGATGGAAATGACTTGTGACAGATGTCATCTGATGGACATGTTTGTATGTAACTCTTAACGAGCGTTTACAACGCTGCGTCAAAGCGCCCAGTTTACATTCAAAGTCTATGTAGACAGGGCGTCCTAGGAATCCAGCGTTTTTTTGAGCTCTTGGAGCGTCAAGCACGAATTTGGACGCTGTGGTGTGAACACAGCTTAATGGATTTCAAAGTTTTGGTTCTGCAGCTGCACTAATGTCTTCACTGTTATTTTGTCGTCTTTGCTGACCTCAAGTACATTTCCGAGAACTAGAAACATCATTACGTTTTTTGTAGCTTTCGTTTTTTGTAGCTTTCCCACAGTAAGCGCCACTGGCTTTACTTATCAATAAGACTTAACACCAAGGGGGAGAAAACATTTATTTGAGAAAAGCACACAGTCTGGGCTATCCACCTATCACATATTATGACCCCGGTCTTAATGTTGACTTGGGCACTGCGAAGCTCATTTCCTGACATCTTGCGTCCGTGCAATTGCTGACAGCTAAAGGCATGGAATTCTAAACAAAGGTGTATTCATGCCAAAATTTTAGGTGGAGTGTAACTAATACACTTCAAAAGTAGTGCACTAGAGTTGCGTTACAATATGGATGAGCTAATCATAATAAAACAGCCTTCATGTGCATTAATAACACAAATGATAAGTTGTAGAATAATGAATACAGTCCAGTTTTACATGGTTAAATTTTTCACCCAATCACATAAACAGTGCAGTGCCTTTATGCACACCTCAGCTCTTTGCTGGACACCTCCACCTCCGGGGTTGTACACCTATATTGCGGCCTGGACCAAACTGGACCATGCAAACTTGCATATGCTCATCTTAAAGAGTCATGTCTATTTGGGAAACTGGATAAATCCCCACCGTCACCGTCACCATCACATTGAGCACTCACAGTAGGTGTCCAGCTGTGCGTAATAGTGCGGTGCTGAGCACAGAACGCACTGAAGTCCACGCAGCACATCTCTGCTTGTCAACTCTCCACGCTGAGTGACAACCATCACTGAGGTTTGAGAGGCCTGGCACCGAGACTAATGCAGGTCTGGGGGTGTGCGCTTCGAGAATATAAGCAGAAATCAATATCAAGGTTTATTTAAAAAGCACACTTACAACTTTAAAAGCCCAAAGTGCTGTACAGAAAAGTGCAATAATACATTTATACAAACAATTAAAATACACATAAATAATAAAAGTAATAATTCAAGAAACTGAAAGACAAAAAGGGATTTATGTTCCTATCTCTAAGTGTTACCACTGTGAAAATAATAATAATAATTAAAGCCACGCGCAGCAATAAAGGCCCTCGCCCCCCTTGCGAGAGAGCACACCTATAATCCCCCCGCTTACATCACCCGTCCCCCTGAAACAGTACCAACTTCAAGCTACTTCATTCAACATTTTCACGACCGCATGGTTCGAGATAGAGTTATGTCCCTTTTGGCTTTTATGTTCAGTGTGATGTGGAGAATGAGTGTGCCAAATGTCAACTGTTTATGACAAAATACATTTCTTTACTATGCCTGTAACCAAAACGTATGTAAATCAATGACAATATTTGTCAGGTTGCCACGGTAACATGCTTGCAGATAGAGGTTTGCCATCATTGCCTTTTTTATTCAGAATGGCAAGAAGGGTGTGTGTGCCAGATTTTATAAGTGTCAAAAGTCTAGATTATAAACCAGATTTAGAGAGATTTACCCATGCATTTGTCTCCAGTAGATTAGGCCACTGTAACAGCCTGCTCACTGGCCTCTCCAAACAAGCTGTAAAACAGCTGCAGTACATCCAAAATGCTGCGGCTCCGGTCCTGACTTGAACCAGGAAGTACGATCACATTAGTCCTGCGGTCAGACCTCTGCACTGGCTTCAGGTTTAGAGAATAGACTTTAAAGCAGCTCTGCTTGTGTACAAGTCTCTCCACGGCCTAGCACCAAAGTACATCTCGGTTAGTGCCATATGAACCATCTCTGACTCTGAGAACCTCAGGGAGCGGTCTCCTGCTGGTGCCAGAGTCAGGACCGGTCTCCTGCTGGTGCCAGAGTCAGGACTAAACATGGACCGGTCTCCTGCTGGTGCCAGAGTCAGGACTAAACATGGGGAATTTGCTTTTAATTTTTATGCAGCTCAAATCTGGAACAGTCTTCCTGAGGATGTGAGACAGGCCTCCACTCTGGCAATGTTCAAATCTAAGCTAAAAACAGTTTTGTTTAGCTGTGCATATGACTGAAATGATTTTCTTTGCACTATTCTCTTTTCTTTAACTATTTTGGCATTTCTGTCATGTCTTTGTGATTTTAAGGCATTTTTCCTGTTGTGTGAAGCACTTTGAATTGCCTTGTATACAAATTGTGCCCTGAGAATGAACTTGCCTTGCCTTATTTGTCTATGTCAAAGTACATTTTTTTCATCCTCTTCAAAATGTTTGTAAACCAAAACTCATGTAAGTCAATGACAATATTTGTCAGGTTGCCATGGTAACATGCTTGCAGCTAGAGGTATGCCATCAATGGCTTTTTTTGTTCGAAATGGCAAGAAGAATGTCTGTGCCAAATTTGATTTGTCTATGTCAAAGTACACTTTTTGACATAATTCAAAATTTTCAAGGGGGCGCCTTTATAAAATATAGCTATATATATTGTATATCATTGCGTTCAACTCATCATTTCGAACAAAACGTATATTAATGCCGAAAAATAGGACATCTCATGCCAGAGATACGCAAGTTTTAACACAAATGGCAATTTTTGTTAACGAGCTTGCCACGCCCACATTTGGAATTGTATGAAAAATCTAAAGAAATACCTCTAATCGCACATGGGTGTAGTTCATTTTGACACATTTTCAAACCTTTTGATTGAATCCGAGGTGGAAAAAAATAAAGTATAGGATGTAAAATTGGGTTCCACCCACAATGACCGGGGTTTAGGGTGTGGTCATGAATAATGTCCTGACATGAGGTACGTTTGTACCAATTTTCATAAGTCTACAAGGAAAAAGGCCCGTCAATGCCGTACCAATGTATTGTGAAATTTGAGTCATATTGCGTCATATTTTTTTTTAGACACCAACAAAACCAACTTTTCACAGATCCTGAATTTTGGTTCAACATTTTTTTTTTTTCGTTAATGTTCAGGAGGTCAAAATTGGGGTGGTTTGTGGGAGGAAAAAAACTAAAAATTAATAATAATAATAATAGTAGAAAAAGATTCAGTGTAGTCATCTGGACTCTGTTTTAGAAAAAAAAAACGTTTCAACTCTCATCCAAGAGTCATTCTCAATCAGAGAAACAAGTCTGAGAACTCCTTTTTATATCCTACTCTGTGAGAGCCCTGCCACGGGGCGGGACCTCCTGCTAATGGCCCAGGAGGTCCCGCCCTGTGGGCAGGGCTCTCACAGAGTAGGATATAAACAGGAGTTCTCAGACTTGTTTCTCTGATTGAGAATGACTCTTGGATGAGAGTTGAAACGTTTTGTTTTTCTAAAACAGAGTCCAGATGACTACAAGAATCTTTTTTCTACAATGGAACACTCCTGGACGAATGAGGGATTACACCGCAATAATAATAATAATAATAATAATAACGAAAACTCTTTTTAGAGTCAGGTGATTTTGTCGCATTGTGCCCGGTCAGAAATGAATCAGTTATACATTTTAGTCAGTTGTCTACGATAAATAGATTGTGTTTTAGGAATAAAAAAAAAAATCAAATATAGAGAGGGGTGCTTTAGAGCTATTTTATTAGATACCCACTACATTTGCACTCTATCACTCACACTATCATTGCGTTCAGCTTGGAAATCTTCACAAAAGCTCAAGTAACATTTTTCTATTAATAAATGTTTAAGAAACATGGATTTTTGTTTAGATTTCTCTATGACCACACCTGAAAGTGTATCAGCTTCAAACTGATAACATTTCCTTGCTCATGGGTTTGTGTCTTGTGGACAAATTTGAAGTGTTTTCGATGAAAACTGTAGGGTTAGGTGTTGCCCGGTGGTCGAGTGGTTAAGGCACAGCACACTTACGCCAGGCTCCAAATGCAGCCGGCCGCAGTGTCGTGAGTTTGAATCCTGACTCTGACATTGACTGAATGTCCTCCCTTCTCTCTCGTCCCCCATTTCATACTTTCCTCTCCTGTCTGATGCAGGTGCACTTTTGTCATTTTTGTTTGATCCAATATGGCCGATTTCCTGTATGATTTAGGGTGGGGCCATAATATCATTTTTTAAAAATCCTTCACATGAACAATTTTTGGAGTGATAATTTTACTGTCACTTTTGTTAGGCTTTGGGCTCCCATAGGCCCCATGATAATCGATTTTTGAGTTTAGTGACCAATGTACTCTAGATAGAGCCATTGAAGAAAAGACAGGAGGCTGACCTAGAAAGAATAGGTTTACATTGTCTAGAAATTCTCAGGGCAAAACAAAAAAATCTAAAGTTGAAAACAATTTGGCACCCAATAATCTTGGTTTAGCCTGGACAGTCATAAAGAAAATTGCTGGCATTCACCACCCTGAAAATAATAAAATACTTATTGATGGCTTTAAATCAGACTTGGAGATGGAAAACACTTTTAATCAATTCTATCTTAGATTTGATCAATATGACTTAAGAAGGATTTAAGGCTACTTTAAAGGACAGTGACCATCTTGTAATAGAGCAGAGGTATGTTGAAAGGAAAGGCTTCTCTCTGAAAACTAATAAAAGACCGGGTCCAGGCAAAGTTTGTGGTGCCTTACTAAAATGTTGTGCGAGACAACTGGGATTTATTTTTTGTTATATTTTCAATCTGTCCTTGACCTCACGGAGGGTACCAAAACTGTGGAGGCAAGCCTTGGTTGTACCTGTTCCTAATGGATGTTGACCTAAAGTTTTTCAATGATTTTAGGCCTGTAGCTCTTACTAATAATTTGATCTCCTTGATCCTTTTCAATTCGACTATTGACCATGGATCTAGTATATTATCTATTATATTGACCTTATTCCGCCTAGCCCACTTGTCCTCTTTTCCCACGTGATCGGCACTGCTGTCGTAATCTCACTTCCGGTCCAGCGGAAACTCCATTGGTTTAAATGGAGAACGAGGGAAACGTTTTCCGCTAAATATAGTAAGATTGATTTGTGTAAAATATTCAATGTTCATGTGCACCAACAAGTCAACAATGCACCGATTCCCCTTTACGCCAGACAGCCGGGGCATATGACAGCAGAGCCAACCAAACGTGGACAATGAGGTGACTGACAGTGCGGCTAAGCGAGGCGCCAGATACACAGAGGAGCGAAGCGTTGCAGGGGTGGGTCCCTAGGAGCGGCGGCACTAAAGAAGCCAAAGTAATTTAGAAATAATTATACACATATATATATTTACACATCCTACCTGTGAACGAAAGGGAGCCATTTAACAAATAGACATCCACTAGACAATAAAAAAAATAATTAAAAAAACCCGGCACAATCAAATCAAAATAAAGAGTCAGTTTGGTCCAAAGTCGGTCCAATTTGTCCATTTCCAATTAAGTCTGAATACAATTTTTGTCATCCATTTCCTTGTGCTGGCCTTTTTTCTTTCCGCCAAATGTAGCAATTTATTCCATTTATTCATGTCAAACCTCCCTGTGCAATATTTTCTGTCCATATGACAGCTGTAAATAAGAGTGTTATTATTTTTAAGATTATAAGAGTTTTTCTAAGTTATCTGTTTTTATTATTATACTTCTGCGTAATCTGTTTCTGTACTTAATCTTTGTTGCAACACTGGAATTTCCACATTTTGGGACAAATAAAGGTGATCTTTTCTCTATCTTATCTTCTGTCCATGGCAGGAGTTTTGAGCCCCAAGTATATACAGTATACAGTAGTTCTAAAATTGAGAGGGATGGCAACATCAAACTAAACGGTACATGGACAGCTTTGTACCTGCAGCGATTGGAACACTGAACACGAGTGGTGTTTAGGTGGACCTCACCCCTAAGCAGAACTTTGGGGTTCTACTACATATGGACTATTAGCAAACTGACTATTATAGGTTGTAGGAAGACTTATTTGTAGAGTACTGTGTGTATCTGTGTCATTCATGTCATGTGTTTGCCTTGATTTTAATGTTATTGGACTGCTGTGGCCCCTTCTGCAAACTAATCTACCTACTGGTACTAATAAAGAAACCTTGAACATTAAACATCAAACCTTGAAACTTGATCCTTTGTTCATGAAAAAGATAGTTGGATTAGGAGCAGCAGGTCATGTTGTATGCATATATATATATATATATATATATATATATATATATATATATATATATATATATATATTATATATATATATTTTTAAGAGAGAATCAGAAAACTTTATTCATCCCCGAAAGAGCAATTCAGTTTGTTGCAGTTGCTTAGGTAAAAAAAAAACACACAATCGTTCACAACCAATACATCAATACAATACATCAATACAAGGAGTGACACGGTGTCACGTCTGTCAGTATCAGTTCGATACGCACAGTTCGAGGATTCACATCCTTTGTGTTTAAGTGCAAAAGCTAAGAGCTGTTGCCTCCTAAAACTAACAATTTTAAATATTAAAACAGTGATCAGAGTAGCCTACTCATTGCTACTGTTCACCGAATTTAATTCAGAATTAAATCGGCTTGATTGCCGCTGGAATAAAATAGCGTGAATATCTGGTTTATTTTCCTACTGGGGCAAGATATCGCCACCCAGAGTAAGCTAGTTTGGAGACTTTGGACATACCGGTATATAATTTCATGAATGGTGAGTCTGGTGATATTGGTACATGTTTGGAGCCACGAGGAGAACTCTACGGAGTTCTCCAATCGACCTGTTAAACTTTGGAAATTTCTTAATATTCTCATTTGGAACATTTTTAAGCAAGTGCGAGATAGGACAGGGATGTGACTCCCATGATTGGTAATGAAATGAATTAGGATGAAATCAGTGAGTCTGTGTGATGTGAGTCGGCGTAAACATTACATGCACTCTGTATTGTGTTTGAGCTTGTTGACATTCAGGTGTCGTGCATTTGTTTATTGGCCTTAGAT